>JACEEZ010009803.1:0-17654 GCA_016584305.1 Chionoecetes opilio | reverse complement strand
TCCTATTATGGGTGTTCGAGCCTAAATACAGTTCGTACGGGTCTCTCCCTTGGGCCTTTTTAAATTTCCCTAGTGTCTCCGGATTTAAAAAAGCTCAATTCCCTTACCACCCTAAAATACTTCTCCCCGGTCTTTTTTTCTTGCAAGCCAAAAACGAGTCCACTTGTTTTTTTTTTGGCAAATAATGGGGCCAAAACTACAAATTGAGTCCTATACAAGCCCGACTAAGTCTTTTTTAACGATCCTTATTTTTTGGGTTTGGGCGGGGGTCTGGGGAAGTTTCCGGCCGGTAGGAATTTTTCTGAAACCGAAACCCCGTGTGAAAATTCGCGCCCCTTTTTCCCACCAGTAGGGGCCCTTTTTTTGGTAGCAAGAACCAAAAAATCCCGGGAAAATATTGCTCGTGGGGACAGGGCCCTTAATTTGGGGGTTTGGGGGGCCCCAATGTTCCCTTTCCTATCTTGTTGTTTAAAAGGGTTTAACGGGTTTTAAACCCCATTAATATGTACGCCCAATGGGGGTGGGGGTTTGTTTGGGCCGGGGGGTCGGGTAGGGTAAATAAAGTACCGAAGGGTTTTCTTTTAGGCTTGTTAATAAAAAATACCAGAAAACGGGGAAATAAATATACATTTTAAATTAAAATTTTAAATGTGAAAAGAGCCTACCCAAAAGGTTCCTACGGCCAAAATTTAAAGTTTTAAGCCCCCACCCCTAAACCATTCAGGGAAAAAAGGTGAAACCCCAGGGGGTTACTCAGAGGGAATCGAAACCGCACGTGAGTGTCGTCCCCCTCTCGTTTTTTCTGCCTTTTCCGCCTTTTTCGACATCTTTTAGGGGAGTTTTCCTTTTTTTGACATTTTCTTACACTGTTTGTATTGTAAACTCGTCAGGGTGGCTGGGTTGGTAGAATGCGGGCTCGGGGGCCGAATCCCTTCATTGGGTCAGGCGGTTCGAGCCCAAAAAGTTTTCCGGGCCGGGGTTTGGTGCTTTGTTTTAGTCAAAAACCCTTTTTATTTGGGTATTTTCCCAAATGCCTAATGGGATAAAAGTATCTTTTTCCTTGTATTTTTTAATGCTTATAAAACCTGTCAAAGTGGCAATTTAGTTTATGTTTTCGCTCCTCTTAATGGGGTTGTAAACGGCGGGGGGTGATAAACCAGAAAGCCAGTTTTTTTTAAACCTTTCCCGGGATTTTCTACTGCGTTTAAGGGGAATCACCTTTTGTCGCCCCTTTCCTTTTGGGTTGACACAGTGCCTTTGGTAAAAAAACATACTCTCCCCTGGCCACTGTCTGTTAACATAGGAAAAATTTTACTTTTTACATATTTTCCTTTTTCCCTTTTCAGGGGCCCTTTTCGACAGAACCCCTTCCCAACAGGGCCCGGGCCGCAGATGGGGCGCTGCTTTTTTTTGGGGGCAGGGGAAAGGGCCCTTTTTCTCATCTTAAAGGGGCCTGCCCCCTAAATTGGGTTTGGAACGTTCACGGACGGCTCTGTACGAGCCACCGAGTGACTTTTTTTCCCTACCAAATTATAGTTTACGTATAAAAGATATTTGTTATCTTCGGAAATGTTTGTTCTTAAAAATTTTAAAAACAAAAAAAAAAACCCTTAAAACCATTAAAGAAATCTTTTAGGGAACTCAAAAAATGCATGAAACTTAAACTCTCGCCATTTAATATTTTTCCTCAAAAAACCTTTTACTGGAGAATTAATAGAAGGCGGAATTTAATTCGTTTTCCATTGCTTTTTTTGGTTTTCTGTAAATGATTTTGGCACCCCAAAAATTAGCGTTAACTAATCCTAACACATGAAATCGGGTAATTTCGTACCAAATATATTTTTTATCAGTTTTAAAAATTGTTATTTTCGGAAAGGGTTTTTTTCTATAATTTTATCAAAAAAAAAAACCGTAAAACCGACTAAAAAAGGCCTTATGAGATCACAAAATAGGGTATAACTTTAACTTTTTTCGCCATTTAATTTTTTTGCTAAAAAAAAAACTTTTCCCGGGAGAATTCATAGAAGGGGAATTTAATTTTTTCCTTTGGCGAATTTTCGTTTTTTGATAAATAAAAATTAAAACCCTACAAAATTTAAAGGGGTTTTAACTAAAAAAAAGGGTCATGAAATCGGGAAAATTTTTTCCCCCTTTGTTTGATGTTTTTTTATTTATTTAAACGCTAATGAAATGATGGTTTTTAATTCTTTATCAGAAAACAAAATTACAAGGGAAAAAGCTAATTAAATTCCGCTCTTTGGTATTCCCCATGTAAAATTTTTTGGTTAAAATTTTAAAATGGCAAAGGGTTTTTAAGTTCATGCATATTTCTTAGATTTCCCCAAAATTGGCTTTTCTTTAGTGGGGTTTTACGGTTTTTTTTTGATAAAAATTAAGAAAAAACTTTCCCAAAAGTAACAAAATATCTTATCCCGCCCGTACTCCTCCCTCCCTGAAAGCTCGGCCCTCCTACTGACTCGCGGAGCAGACTCAGCTCGTGACGTCACGTCCATCCCGCTCTCCCAGACTCAGGCTTTTACATAGAGAAGGCTTTGGCAGTGGCCAGTGCTTAGCCAACAGACACATGAACACGTACCACACGAGTATATAACTCTATGTACGAAACGGTATAAAAAGAAAACGACATGACGGTCACTAATATATTTGACAAGTTATTGTAGTATGACTTAATGATGAACAGTTGGACTCCAGGTGGTTGAGACAATTATTGTTGACAGACAAAATAATTATAAATATATAATTCCAGCTTCCTTATAAATATGACATTGAATTATTGGTCAGCATGTCTCGTAGCCCCAGGTGTAAGGTTTCGTACCCCCTGGTGGTACAGGTACCCCAGGTTAAGAACCACTGCTCTAGATATTGTCACATCGGCAAGTATCATATACCAACATAATCAGGCAAGTGTGTAGATTAAGAAACTGTGTTAAAAATAATAGTACAATGAAAAATAGCTGACCACTAAGAAGTTGAAAGAAAAAATGTTTATGCGCTACTTTATTTAGCCGTCATTTTCGTATAATTGACATTATTGTTGCAGATTTATGCTAATACGATGCAGAATTTTCTCAGGAGGACGATGGTGGCCCCAGTTTTTTTCTTCAATATCAAATGGTGGTGTCAGAAAAGTCCTTAAGAATAAGGTTTGTGAAGCCAGATGGTCGCCGCACTAGGCTGCGGGCGTCGCTCATCACAATACAGCGGGATGCGGGACTCGCTTTCTAGGTATTTAACCCTTTAGAACCCTGGGGCCAGATGCTGAGAGTGAGCTAGGGCGCCCTATCCACTAGGGCGCCTGTGGTAAGGCGAAACGCCCTCCCACCGCAATGCTCAGTCGAGATTGCTGCCTTGGTGGCACCGCTAAAGGCGCTGAAAACTAAGGCATGGTCATACCCTGACTTAGTGAGTTTGCTGTGGGCTTTGACAGACATTCATCTTCTGTTTATAAGCAAATACAGCCTTGTTTCAGTTCCTACAACGTAACAATTGGGTGTTTTACATATTTAATAGTGTTGCAAGGTGTGTATGAATTGATCGTGCAAGTACTAATGCGGTATTATAGAGTGTTATATGCTGGTGATAAGAAATGTTGTGTTGTGTGTTGGTTAGGGGCGGGCGCGGCGCGGGCGGCAGGTGCTCCGCCCGCACTAAAATATTGTACTATTATACGGTATTATCATACTACCAGATGATATTTAGGACAGCTGAAACCCACCATCATCTTCACGAGACATTAGTGCATATCATGAATGTATAAAAATTGCAGTAAACTATACCTATAATAAGATAACGAGAGCAAAATGAAATCGTGTATAAACTTTTTTTTCACCTTTTTTTATTCATCTTCTCCTTATTCCTGGAATGTTGCTTGCATTAAATTTTCACTCACTGTCCGGAATCGGCATACCCTAACGATTATCATGGTGTATGGCACGTCCCAATGCAAAAATATATAAGTGGTCAAAACCTGCGTTGAACGTCAAACCTGTGATGAGACAGCGTTTGGCGGGAGGGCGGGAGGAGGAGCGGTGTTGTCTTGCCATATAAGTGCTTGGTTAGGGAGAGGAGGGACAAACATTCCTTTGCTTTCAGACAGATACGTGTTCAAGCCTTGTGATTGACGAGCTGCCTAAGCAGCGCTCAGATAAGGCAAAACCGTGATGGACTAGTAGGATTCTCGGACCAACGCCCACGCGATAGGCTTTGGAAGGTGTGTAAGGCAGTGCCAAAGCGCCTGAACTTCGCTGTACAGGGGCCTTTAGTCGGTGCATATAGCCGGGCCGTTTACAAAAGCGCCTCTGGGAAGACGGGTTTAGGCGCACTTTCGGCCTTACCTCTATGGCCCACTAGTATCAGCATCTCCCCCCCAGAGCATCCTTTTCTGGGAGGACAGGATAAAAATTCAAGAGAACACATTATTTGACTACTTTGGACCTCTGATAGAGTGAATATGGCGTTCAATTTCAACTCATCATAGTATTGTGTGGGCAAATATGGAATGGGACATATTGAGTAACACATTGGGTCATATAGGTTAGATTAATGGGTACTAGTATCAAATGTAAACACATATGTATCACTGTGTTTGTGTTAGTCTTTCATTTACATCCTTCTTATACGGTTAATGGAAATATAATCAATGTTTCTCGGACTATATTTTATTGTGTTGTGATTATGTAACATTAATGGACATTGTGAAATTGCAATTATACATTTTTTAACATACTGATTATTACATTAGAAATAGGAAATAAGTAGCGTATGATGATTTCAAAAACAAACACAAAAATAATGGTTATATCTTCCGATCCAGTAGATGTCGATTTCCTCCCATGACGAAACCGCACCCTCCTCTTGTACGAAAGCAGGAGAGGCGTCGCAAAGTTGAGAGGTGGGGGAAAGGCAGCTTAGGATGTTCGTAATATCAGGCGGAGAGCTCCTCAAAAGTTGGGGTGAAGCCATGATCCCGCGGGTTGCATGCACTGGTCCTGACTGCCGTGTTGGGCAAATCCCAGCGGTACCATCCTCCTGACTGAAAAAGGGGGAATTGTGTCGGGTCCCTAATCTGGACGAGGGGAAAGGGGCGACCGTCAGGACTGCAACACAATCAACACCGCTGGTATGCACTCTCAGCGTGCCAGGCAAGGTGCTTAGCCCATTATATTGCTGACACGGACTCCGACGTCATCTGCTTGATGCTATCAGTAGACCTCCAGCATCTGGCGGTTCACGCCTTGGTAATTCAAACAACGGACCGTAATCTAGTACTTGTTGTGTCCCTAGGTGGACGCCTACGTGAGTTTCGACGAGATGCTTTGCAGCTATGTTGATCTCAAAAAGGCGTTTGTGATTCAGTGCATTCAGATGAATTTCACCGTCTGGGATCTTCTGCAACTTCGCTGGGATTTCCAGGCAAGGACTATTGGTTTAATGACTGGGTCTGTTACTTGGGACTGAGAGTGCTGTGAAGTGTGGGGGTGGAGGGGTAATCCAGCCTTTTAGACTTCCTGTGCATTACAGGGAACGGAGTGAGCAAGGGTTTTTGCCTCCTTTGTTCAAAACTTGTTATGGATCTGGGATTGGGGCAAAAGTTGTAGATTCAAAGTGATTGTGGAGCATTCCCTCGCAATATCAAGAATCACTGGATCTTGTTTATTTGCCGATGATGCAAGTAATCTTTGCTGAGTCGGTGGGGGTGTGGGTCCTGGTAATGGCTGTTCGAGCCGCTGGCACGAGGACGATGCAAAGCCTTGGGGACTTGTCGGAGTCTCAGCTGGATCAAGGACCAAGGTCACAGGTGTGTTTTGGAGGCTTACTAGATGAAACAGTACAGTCTGTCATGCAGGGCGGCCGGCATGAGGACATGAGATCGTGGAAAGTTTTACATACTGTTTTAGCGCAGTCCATTATGACGAGCCGTGGTCAAGTCAGAGTCGCTACTTACCGACGGATAATTGGATAAGGCCACGTGTTATGGACTTGTTCAGGCACAGGAAGATAAGTTTGGGCGTTGTCCGTACCTGTGCAGGAGGATTAAATAGATCCGGATCTTCAGGGTCGCTGTGATCCATGTCTAACTCTAGGGTTGTGAGACATGGAACTAAATAGGACTGAAGACGGCGACGAAATCGAATGCCTGTGGTAATAAGTGTCTTCGAAGAATTAATGGAGGGATCGCTGGGTATGAATTACGTCTCAAAAAGCCAGCGGATTAAACACCGTGATATCGAGTCGGGGCTATTAACCTGAAATAGTCCGTCGCAGTGCCACTCGGCTATAGGGGCATGTGGCACGCACCTGAACCGATCCTCGCCCCATAGGGTGTTCTGTAAGAGACAATCCGGCGTGGAGGAGGCCAAGGGGCGCCCAAAAGGCTCATGGTTGGTTGGCAAGTATGAGTTTCTTGTCAAGGAGCTGCTTGCTATGGGAATAGTGAGCCATGCCATGGGCAAACTGGCGCGTGAGTGAACCCCCGGGAGTTAGTGGCGTCGTAGAGTGGGCGAGGCGACGCGCCACCCGGAGTATGCCCCCTCCCACAAAGATTGATGATGTTCACAGTTCTGGTTCAACACGTTTTGGTTCTTCGTTAGTCATGCAAGGAACAGTTCGATTCTCGGGGGACTTGGTCGTTTTCAACTGAAATGGGTTCGAAGACTGGACGCCGTAGAATAGTGTCACTATACCAGTAGAAGACAGAGACAGAGTAAGAAGGTCAGCGAACAAGAGGCTGCCGGTGACGAGTTATATTTGTCGGCCACGTAACAATTCGTCATCGGGTACTGCTACTACATATCCCCGTGTTGTGTGTATGTAAACATTTAATTATGTTACTATGTGTAAAATTTGTAGGGCGCACATTGTGCGCACGTTGCACCACAGTAGCCGTGCGCACAATACAAGGTTCTTTGGCATTTGGCGTCTAAATACTGGATGAGAGCGGATTTGGAAAACAAGCAGGAGGATAGGATTTTTGGAGCATCTACAAACCTTTGCCTTCTCGGACTTTTCCCGTATCTATACAGGAAATGCGGTCTATACTATAAAATAAGCGTTTTCCAACACTGGTTTTTTGACACTCTGGGAGGGGTCTGTTGCCCCGAAAAAAAAAAGATTATCTTTATAAATATATAATAAATTAACATTTTTTTATATATAAAATAAGGATCTTTGCTCTTGCCACATGGTTTACCGACAAACGCCAAATACTCCCGCTGAGCGAGTCCATAACACCGTGGGCTATGCCAATACGGTAAGGACTTCTTGGACGTGACCCGCCGTTCATTAGGACTGCGCTACCAAGGTAGTAAAACTTTCAAAGAATCCTCAATGTCTCGCCCACACAGATGAAAGACTGTACTGCTTCATCTAGTAAGTCTCCAAAACTACCTGGACCTTAGTCTTGAGCCACCAGGAAGGACTCAAGTCCAAAGGCTTTGGCCTCACGTCGTTGCAGCCCCTCGAAGAGCCATCACAGGACCTCCAGGCGACTCAGCCAAAGGATTACTGCATCATCGGGCAAAAACAATATCAGTGATCTTGGTGTTTGCCGACGGATGCTCACAATCAACTTTGTTCAACATTGTCCAATACCCAGTCCATACAAGCGTTGAAAAGTTGATGGGGGCAAAGGACGGCACCCCTGCCTCACTCTTGTATTCACAGGAAAGAAGCTGGAATACACCTGCCCCACACACTTCACAGGCACTCTCAGTCCCAGAATAAGACCAGGTTTATCAAAACCAATAATCCTTGCAGGTATTCCTCGGAAAGTCGCAGAAGATCCAAAGTGAATCACGATGCACTGACTGAGTCAACTGAGCCTTCTGACATGTCAACTATAGGCTGCAAAGCATCCCCTGTCGAAACTCACCACGTGCAGGGCGTTCTCCACCAGGACCACCGAGGTCGCTAGGAATTTATGGTCTCGTTGGTGACGTACCCAGGCAATGAACCCAGGAATGCTGAGGTCTCTGATGCTTTCCACCATTGATGACTGCGAATCGAGTTGATTTTTGTCAGCAGGTATAGATGGGCAAGCACCTTGCCTGGTACGCTGAGCAGTTTGTAATACTCGCGGTAATTGGTATGCACAGTCCTGAGGTCCCCTTCTCCCTATTCCAGTAGGGGACACGACAGCACCCTTTTCAGTCAGGAGGATGGGTTAACCTGATTGCACACGGCAGTCAGGGAATCCAGCATGCAAACCGGCGGATCATGGCCTTCACCCCAGCTTTATGAGGAGCTCCCGCACTGATATTACCAAAAAACACCCAGCACTCGCACTTTCCCACCCCTCAACTTTTTGCTACAGCCTCTCTAGAGTTCATCAAGGATGAAGAGAGAGCTGCAGTATTTTAGGTCAATGGGAGGACGGCCATCCACTGCATGTAACCCCAGTGGTGTGAAGCTGCTCAGTTGGGAGGGGTCCGCCGTGGAACAACGCCCCAAAGTACTCCAGCCCCATAACGAAGCGCATACTAGCCATCCAGTCGACACGAGGCGCCCATCTGCTGTTTCAGAATAGCACTCGCCCGAGAAAGGAGACTTGGACGGAGATTCTTTCACGGCTCCCCGGTAGGCGGGTTGGAGGGTCCATTAGCGTTCCAAATGACCCTCGACAATCCTCGAGCTGGAAGACTCCTGACATTACTCTCCTTGTCCTACTCCCCAGGAGGTTCTAGTCCGGCGTGACAGAAGCCCTGATGCTTGGTCCCGGTTTATCCCAGCCAGCGTGGGCAGTGCGACCTATCTCCTCGATTTTCATCCAGCGTTCTCAGCTGGACACATTGCTGAATGAAATCATTATGAAAAATGATTAAACAAAATAAATAAGGTTTTTATCCTTTGGTCATGCACTTAATCATCATGTGATGTCTAAAATTGATCCACAGGGTGGTCTGGATTCCCTGATAGTCATCTTTCATAGATCGGGAACTTGACAAGTTCGTTATTTTTCGCCAGCAGTGGTAGTGTATCTAGTTCAAGACTCGCCAAAGGAGCTACCTTTTGTCCTCTGGCGAGTAAAACCGAGAAACCCCCATGCTGCACAATTACCTCACCTCCGACTTGTGCAAGTGCGGGCAGACGGGCCCACCAGGGGGGAAAGCATAATAATAAAGCCTCAATTAATTCGAGGAGAAACTCCAAAATTGCCAGTGGCTCGCTGGCAGTTTTAACTCCCAAGTTGGTAATAGTTGTTCTATGGGGAAAATACAAAATATGTGAGCTTATTCCACTAGCACTTTAAAAACACAAGATCTATTAAGAAACGATTTTTCTGCTATAATGATATTGTATAGAAGCCTGATTTCTGTAAAAACATGTATATAATCAAATAACCCATGAAGGTTATAGTTGAGGAGGCGAGGTAATTTAACTCTGATATTATATAGTCAATACGAATATTTAGAAGTTAACCTATAGCCTAGCCAGTACATATTTTTCCTGTTATTATTGTGTCTCAATACAGATAGTAAAGCATGGAAGTGCAATGAGTCGACGCGGGTAAGTCGAATTTTTTTCTACAGATTTTCCCACGACCACCAAAAGCGCGCATGCGCCTCCACAATTATTAACTACTTGTCCGCCAAGACCCAGTACGAATTTCTCAGGCAATTCTATTTCATGTCTTTTTCAAAGCAGTTATTGTATTTGACAAGCGTTTGCCGCAGACGCAGCAAGGTTCACCAGTAATGTCTCTAGAAAACAGTGCTGTGAACATTTAGACCCCCAATTAAAGGGCATGCTGCAATATACTGTAAAAAATCATATAAGCTTGATACTCGAGGCGAGGTAATTTGCATTTACCATTGCTATTTAGAAACGTCCATCGTAATGCAACACGTCATCCATACATTAGTAGGAACAAGCAGATCACCCTTATGAAGAACTATGTATTTTTTTGGTAATTCAGATGAGCAGTGCATCCAATATTTATCGCGAAATTGATCTACGAACAACTGCTAGTAGCGGGGAAGGGAAAACACACAAGTAAAGACAAACCCTCTTTTGATGATAAATGTCTGCCAGCGACGACTGGCATTTAACGAATTGCAGGTCTCTGGATACATTCGTGTCACTCCTTCAACAAATCCAGGCCTGCGAACACCACGGGCGAGGCCAGCCATTCAGCCTTCTAGAAAATACCATATAAGCAAACCTGCAGGCTCCTCATGGAAAATATAAAGGCCTAAAGGCTCTCTACAAGTATAAACCATGATAAAATATGGGGCATGCATAACAGCCAAATTTTTGAGAGTGATCGTGCAAATCATGATACAAATGCATCAAAAATTGTGTGGCCGACAATTGTTCTCCAAGTGATACTAATCAAATCTAGCCCGATTGGCCGAAAGTGAGAATATCTAAGATGGCGGGCCAATATTCACGGATGGGCCCGCCAAATAGCCTGCCCCGATAGACGTGACAGTTTGCTTTAGAAAGTATTTTAGTTGTTCGATTTGCATGATCACGAGGTGGGATTCCTATGTTTTCAAGCCTTGTTGCAAGTGGATTTTCCTGTTTATTAAAGCACACTGACACATATTTTTCAAGGATGGCCACCAGATGTCTGTTTTTCATGACGTAAGGCTTAGCCCCGGCTAGTAAAATGTTCAAAAGTGTTATTGCGATTACCATGCCACTTGGTTCCTAGCAGCTACTGGTTCCACCAGTATGCATGATGCAAGAGTAGATGTGCAGGGGAGCGCTGACTGAAAGAACTGCAATTTCTATCACCTTATTGCAACCTTTCTTACAGGGAAAACACTGTCAGTTCCCGACAGCTCGCTGCGCAAAGGGGGTAGTGGTTGTCCCAACATATCTGCCAGTCTTCTCCTCTGTGTCCACCCCCATTCAGCGGGACTGCTCGTGTCTGGATTGGAGATGGTTGCCTGGCCCCAGCCTGATAGGCCGCACGCTTTGCATGTTCTCTGAGGGCTGCCTGTGTTGGTGGAATTGAGTTGTAGGCCCTCTGCTTGGGGGCAAAGAGATCTAGTCTTGCTTCGTCCACACCAGTGGCTGCGCTTGATCTGTCGTACATGAGGACAACGAATCTCTCCAGCCTCTGCAGGTCAAGATCACGAATCAATGTTGGATTTCTGGCTGAGATTAGTGAATGTTTCAGAAACATCATCAAATACGTTCCAAGTCTGCCATACAGATTTCTTCGCTTTCCCACGGAAGGCAGACACGACTTCACATCCAGTGAACGCATGAAAGTATGAGATCCCTCTAGCTCTCAAGAAAAAAAGGGGGGGGGGGGGGTGTCCCCCTATTTTGCGCAGAAGAAACTACTCATGGATGGGAATTTCCATGCGCATCTTGGCCATCCTTGCAACAGGTCAATCCACATTTTCCTCAGAGCCTAGTTCCTGTAAGGATGGCAGGTACAGATATTGCTATGACTAGCACGGTCGCGTGTCATGAGCAAGCAGTTAAGGATAAAGACTTTGCTCCATTCAGTCGTGTATCCTGGCGTGTACAAATACGAATTGTCAGCTCTTCAGTGACAAATGGGGAGCAGCAGCATCCAGAGACTTCCTTGTGTGTAATGGCATCTTCTCCTTTTGTGCCCCGCTGTGGGGGTCAATTGTCGTGCGCGTGGCTGGGGCTTGAAGCGTGGTCGACGCGCCAACCTCCTCTGGCGGCCTGCCCTGCCATTGTTTGGGTTCGGTGGTCGCGCGGCGCTCGTGGACCAAGCGCTCCCCCCTTCGCGGTCAGCTGGCGAGGGAGCCTTCCGGTGATGAGCCTTATGCTTCCTCCCCTTTCTCTCACTTTGCTTGTAGGGCGATTTACTAGGCCCGGTGAGGGACCCGTCTTTCCTTCCGTCCTACACCGCTTCTTCATTTCGCTTTTATACTTGTGTATCGCTCGTGTGCCCCACGTGTTTGCCGTGCAGGTGGCATCCTCTTGGTCTACTCCCCGCGCGCCCCCCTCTACTGGGAGTTTGAGTCCACCGCGGGGCGGCGTGTAGTTCCCTTCGCGTGCGGCCAACCCGCTCCTCTCAGACAGTAGGTGGGTTGCGACACGTAAGAGCGGAGATGGTCCAGTGTGGCCCCGCTGGATTCATCGGTATATGCTGGTCATGCGTTGGATGAGCGGCCAAGCGTAGAGAGTTCGCTGGTGCGGCCAACCGCAATCGTCACCGGCGGTGCCACCACCTATAGGCAAACCGAAGCCGTATACTATCCTCCGTGCTACTCCCTGGATGCTGGGGTGTAGGTCCTCCCCAACGACAGCTTTCCCCCCACGTGGGCTCCGTGGTGGGTTGGGGGGAGTGGGACGTGGTAATTTTGTTTATGATACAAACTAAAAGATTCTACCCGGCCTGCCTCTATCCCTGACCGTTCCGCTTGTCCTGACATCTCCCATGGATCCTCTTACCATTGCCACTTCTGGCGCCTTTCCCAGGCCCGGACGTGGCTACGAAGAGGGCGCCGCCCCTTCCTCCTCAGCTCCCCGGTCTGTCCGGGTATCGAATTCAAGGGGGACGCAGACAGGGATTGAGAGGACGAGCCTGGCCCTAGGGGCCAGGGCTCGTCTCTCGCCTCTCGTCAACTACGTTGGCACCTTGCTCGGTCCACCGGCGCCCAGGCCACCTTAGAGCTTACACGAGCAATATCATGATAGTTTCACAGGTTATGTCTAGTGATGCGCCGCATCCGAGTTAGTATGATAAACGCAATGGACGAACAAATAGGGCTACATGTAAATTTTGCTGCTCAGGCTGCAAGAGTGATGCTCGACCCTACCTGCTTATGCAGGAAGCCACCACAAGATGGAAAATTGGAAGCGAGAACATTTACAGAGCCACAGAAGCACGCATACAGACTCTGTAAATGTTGGGAGACGGCACCCTGATGACTACACATTCCCCAAACACCTTGTTGAGAGAAACCCATATAACACTCACTGCCGACCATGCGTTCCGCCACACAGCCCTACCGACCTACTTGGTAGTACGACGCCGGATTCTTATAAGGAAAGTAACGGGTGGCAAACTTTGTGCACAGCACGGTGAGCTACAGGTTAGTTGGAGAACGACAGATGCAGAGACAATGATCCCGGAACGGCCACCTGAAACGGTATGGCAGGGGGGTTCTAATCCGAGCAAGGACCTTACTACAGGCTCGGATGCTCTTCCGCATGCCCATCCGAGACGCCATTTTGATACCATCACAAACCTCATCCAAAAAGTTCAATACCACGAACGGCGTAGTACTAACAAACTACGAGAGTCTTTGAGTTCTCCACGGAAGAGAGCAGAAATATAAACATGTGCCCGGACAACAAAAGTTCAAAACCGGTCTATAACGGTACAGACGGACAGCGAAAACAATGATCCATTATAACTTATGTCTACCGGATCAAGTCGCCCCGATTCACATGCAGGACTCGTGTCCACAACGCAGCATCTAAAGACTAAAAGCCCTTGATTCGACCGCCCCTTCGCAGGCTATGAGTGCTGACAGCTCTTGGGCACGGCAAAAATTTTCTTGTAAATCCCCTCCTCGCTTGTGTGTCGAGCTCGGCGTTCGGGTTCCATGCCACAGTGACTCTACGTCAATCTCCTACTGCTTCCACTGCCGGTGTTGGATCACCACCGAGTTCCCGACAATGTGGGGACTTATTCAAATTAGAAGAAGACAGTCTTTATTTGGTGGCCAACTCTACAATTATCAGTCTTAGAGGAGCGCCAGAAGAGAACTTCCCAAAGACAAGCAGGCGGTGGGAGGAAGCCCGGACCTACGCATCCGCAGCATGGCTGCTGCTTCTTCTAGGACGCCTAATCAAGCCTCTGCAGTTCCACCACCACATTCTTCTTAAACGCTAACCCATCCATACCCATGAAGAATAATTTCATAGCGACTGCGTGTGATTCTGTGGAGTCTGCTGACCTCCTCTCATAATGAGCCTCCAACCACCTCTCGTGTCGTGCCTGTCGCACACGGGAAAAATGACAATAGTGACTCCTCCTCTAAGAGGGCTCCAAAAAAAGCATCCTAATAAAGAGTCTCAGAAAGCGAACTGGCAGTTCCAATGAGGTCCTAGACTCAGGTGGGGTCCCTCCGGTAAAATATCAATTGCTGAGCAGGAGGGAATGGGAACCTTGCGCAACGACTACACCTAATGAATAGGTGTGGGCAGTACTGACCGTGACTCCTAATCACACTCACTGCCTAATAATCGCTTCCAGGTGGCATCCCCCAAGGCAGCGTCTCACGCAGCGTGTAGTCTGTTCCTCGTGGCCATTCCATGGTAATCTGTTGATGTGTACGGCCAGGAGGGGATTGTTAGTACCCTTATACGGGCATGATTTATCAAACTTTCTGCTGCTTCCAGGTGTCGTTGTCAGAGACGAAGACTGATGTTGCTATTGCTAAAGTTGATGAATGGGACGACGAAATCAGTGCTTCAGAGTTTTTTCTCCAAACGAAGACTGTAGCGGTTCATTTTTGCAGAAACCGTGGGATCACAATCCCGATCCAGACCTACACCCTTTACGTGGAAGAGATACAGTAGGGAAGAGGACCCGGTTTTTAGGACTCATTTTTGGACAATAGACTGACTTAGGTGCCTCACCTTCGTGCTCTCAAGACTGACTGGCTCGACCATGGATCTACTGAAAGTCCTTTCACGCACACCAGCTGGGGGTGCTGATCGCGCTTACATCCTCTATCTTCACCGCTCACTTATCATTTCGAAGCTTGGAATATGGATGTGAAGTGTACTCCTCGCCAAACAACCTGACTGCGGATGCTGGATTCGGTACATCATGCTGGTGTCGTCTGGAAACTTGTGGGCGTTTCAGGTCTTCTCCCATCCCAAGTCTATTGGTGGATGCTGGTGTCACCCTCCCATTAGATCTTCAACGCCAGTCCCTCCTGTTAAGATGTTGGTACCGCCCTCACCCAACGCGTCCCACGACTAATAGCTTGCCGTGCTGTGTCTTGTGATTCAGCGGATCGCAACTTTAACCAGGGCGAAAGAAGCTTACCAAAGCCCCTTGGTTTCCGATGACAAGCTTATATATGAGACGGCTATCCTTCACCGCTGCTTTACGGATCTGACCGCATTAGGGCCTACGACAGTCGGTCCATGGCTTCTCCCAGAAGTGTCCTTTTGCAAAAGCACTTCCCGCGCTCAAAAGGGTCGGTACCTCCTCAGCACTGAGCAGTGCTCAGTTTTTAGACCATCTATTGCGCACACATCAAGGTGCGTCTCTGTCTTTAATGATGGTTCCAAATCAGACGAAGAGCTGGATACGGGCCGTTATTCCCATCGTATTAACAAAGGCGTCAGCCTTCCAAGTGTTTCCATCTGTTTTTACGCGAAATAAGTTGCTATTTTATAGCCATCTTCATGATTATTATTTACCCTTCGGATGTTTCTTTTACAATTTTTAGTGATTCTTGTTAGTGTTTTTCAATCACTATGTAGATTTTAACTCTCCCCCACGCACGACTGGCAATGCCATCCTGAGACTGGCTTTATCTGCCTCAAACAAGAGGCGAGGCCGGACGGTAAGAGTTTTGTTGATGTTACCGGCACATGCCCCCGGGTTGGCGGTAATGAGGAAGCTGATGCCTGGCAAAAAAGCTGCAGCTAAAAGCCAGCCTATCACATTTTGCAGTGCCAGGCTACTGACCTACGCTCGGCAATCCATAGTTTCAGTTCACAACATTTGGCAAGAACGTTGGATTACTATAGGGCAAAATAAACTGCGCACCATCCGCCAAAGTAGGGAGGACTGGAGCTACTGCGGTCTCTCCCGGAGAGGGGAGACTGCCCTTGGCACGATTGCTTTATTGGTCCACACTCTATATACTCATGGGTTCCTCATGGAGGGGGCACCCTCCTTACTGTAATGATTTTTTGGTCCCCCTTAAACCTGTGCGGCACTTGCTGGTCGATGTCCCAGTCTTGGGGACTACGTGTGCAATTTTTGTCCCGGTGTCGCGGGTCGGACGGTGCTTACCGTCTCTCCCTGCATTGGGAGAGAGGTGTTTCTCCCCGGGGACATGAAGTCCATAATTTATTGAAAAGGGCTGGTTCTCAACAAGTTATGATGTTTTTAATATTAACTTATGATTGTTTTTAATGTACTCTTGTTCTTTTATGTATTTCGTAATTTTCAATATTTTTATTCTATCTTAAATTTTGTTTTTTAGTTTTACTTACATGTATCTTTTGTAAGCTGGCGTAAATAACCCCGCAGTTGGGCGCCTTAAAACTATAATCAACCCCAATCAATCTCCTTTGTGACGTAAACTGTGCTTGTCGTCTCTGCTTCACACATATTTTCCGCAAGGAAGTGAAACAGCTCAGTTTTGTTGCTGGCGTCACGAAGGAAGCTTTGCCAGTTACCTGGTGTCTTACTCGTTCCTATCACTTTTCTTTGTTCCTTGCCCCTTTTTCGACCTCGTCTCGGATTTCAGACTTGACTTCTTGTACACATCAAAGACAAACGTCCACCCGCTCGTACTGGCACCATAAGATTCCACAGTGGAATGATGTCTTCTTTGCATAGTCATCAAATGTCATTGAAGTACTTTAGCGGTAAGGCATTGATAAGTGCTGAGCCAAATCAATGAGGATTGCATCTCCCTTTGGTTCTCTGTCTGGGATGTTCACTTGCGTTTCAAGACTAGCATCTTCTTGAGCCATAGATGAGAGTTTGGGCCAGTGGTGAGGACCATGCCAGTAGTCCATCCAATGGATGTGGCTGACTGCTGAAACAAAGGTACTACCTCTAACATTACACCCCTACACCCCATAGCCATGCAAACGTATGAAAATCATAAACAAATGTGTAAAGTGAGAAAAATATGTGTCAGTGTGCTTTATAAGCAGGGAAATCTACTTCAGCAGGCTTGCAAACATAGAAAACCATACCTAGATCATGCAAATCGGACAACTACAAATACTTCTAAGCAAAACGTCAACTTCGGGAGGCAAATTTGGCGGCCATCTTGAAAAATGGCCGCCGTCTTGGATTTTCAATTGGCCAATCGGGCAGATTTGATTAGTATCACATGGAGAACAAGTGTTCCAAGTTTGATGCTTGCTTGTATCATCATTTGCACGATTTTTCTGCTATCTCCTACACTACTGTCAAAATTCACGTCGGAGTTCCACCAGGACACGAAGCGCTAGGATACGGTCCGTTGTTGACTTACCAGGCGTAAGAACCCAGACTGCTGAGGTCTCTTGTTTAGGCTTGTGAGGTGTTTAGTATCCTTGTCCACTAACTCACTTAGTATATTCAGTTACTTTTCCTGATTTTATGACTAAAAACATACGATTTTTATTGCAAAGGAAAGGTCTGGGCGTGAAGGGCAGTGTTGCCAACCGTAGGGACATGTCCCTAAACGTAGGGACTTTTGACAATGTTTTAAGGGCGTAGGGACGTAGGGACGCCCAGGCAAAATTATTAAGAACGTAGGGATTTTTGACAATCATCAACAATTATAATATGAAAATTAACAAAAATGCTAATAAATCAACAAATAATTAAAAATATATAAAAATGGTTTACTTTATACATTGATAAAGTCTCTCCACTTTTTCCTTTTTTTTCGACGAAAAAGAAATAAAACTGCAGAAGACGTATCTAGACGCATTTATGGACT
>JACEEZ010009802.1:195000-197612 GCA_016584305.1 Chionoecetes opilio | reverse complement strand
TAGTTATCTATACAACTATGAAAAACTCAGTCCTAATGCCCTAGAAAAGCCAAACAGACGTGTGGTGGTGAAAACAGTCACTTGTTTGGACAAGTCGGGTGTTTGGAGGTCGGATGTTGGGAATTTGGCTGTACTACTATTATTACCACCCAGCATACTTACTACCTAACTTACTACCTCCTATCATTTACTCCTCATACTTACTACCTTATTTACTACCTCCTCTCACTTACTACCTTATTTACTACCTCCTCTCACTTACTACCTTATTTACTACCTCCTCTCACTTACTACCATATTTAATACCAAATCAACCTTTAAACATAAACTCTTCATCATGACTACTATTATTACCACCTTACTTACCTCAGTATTACCCAGCATACTTACTACCTAACTTACTACCTCCTATCATTTACTACCTAACTTACTCCTCTTCTGGGGAGAGACAAGGAGAGGTATGTCAGGAGTCTCGCTGAGGATGTCGAGGGTCATTTGAACGCCAATGACCTCCGACCCGCCTACCGAGCCCTGAAGAAGCTCCGTTCCAAGTCTCCTTCTCGGGCGAGTGCTATTCGAACAGCAGATGGGCGCCTCGTGTCGGACATGGATGGGCAGATGGCTCGTTGGGCTGAGTGCTTTGGGCAGTTGTTCACGGTGGACCCTCCAACTGAGCAGCTTCACACCACTGGGTTACAGGCAGTGGATGCCGATCCTCCCATTGACGAAAGCGCACCCTCTCTTGACGAAGTCAGAGAGGGTGTAGCAAAGTTGAAGGGTGGAAAGGCAGCTGGTGTTTGTAATATCAGTGCGGAGCTCCTCAAAGCTGGGGGTGAGGCCATGATCCGCGGGTTGCATGCTGTCCTGACTGCCGTGTGGCAATCGGGTACCATTCCTCCTGACTGGAAAAGGGGGCTGGTCGTCCCTATCTGGAAAGGGAAAGGGGACCGTCAGGACTGCAAACAATTACCGTGGTATTACACTGCTCAGCGTACCAGGCAAGGTGCTTGCCCATCTATTGCTGACACGAATTCGCAGTCATCTGGGTGAAGCATCAGAGACTCAGCAGTCTGGTTCACGCCGGGTAAGTCAACAACGGACCGTATCCTAGCGCTTCGTGTCCTGGTGGAACGCCGACGTGAGTTTTGGACAGGGGATGCTTGCAGCCTATGTTGATCTCAAGAAGGCGTTTGACTCAGTGCATCGTGAGTCACTCTGGGATCTTCTGCGACTTCGAGGGATTCCTGCAAGGACTATTGTTTGATAACTGGTCTGTATTCTGGGACTGAGAGTGCTGTGAAGTGTGGGGCAGGGTATCCAGCTTCTTTCCTGTGAATACAGGAGTGAGGCAAGGGTGCGTCCTGCCCCATCACTTTTCAACGCTTGTATGGACTGGGTATTGGACAAGGTTGTAGATCAAAGTGATTGTGGAGCATCCGTCGCGCAACACCAAGATCACTGATCTTGTTTTTTCCGATGATGCAGTAATCTTTGCCGAGTCGCTGGAGGTCCTGGTGATGGCTCTCGAGGCGCTGCACGAGGAGGCAAAGCCTTTGGGACTTGAGGTCTCCTGGCTCAAGACCAAGGTCCAGGTGTTTGGAGACTTACTAGATGAAGCAGTACAGTCTGTTCATGCCTGTGGCGAGGACATTGAGATCTTGGAAAGTTTTACATACCTTGGTAGCGCAGTCCATAATGACGGCGGGTCACGTCAAGAAGCCTTACGGCGGATTGGCATAGCCCACGGTGTTATGGACTCGCTCAGCGGGAGTATTTGGCGTTGTCGGTACCTGTGCAGGAGGACAAAGATCCGGATCTTCAAGTCGCTTGTGATCCCTGTCTTACTCTATGGTTGTGAGACATGGACACTAAATAGTGACTTGAAGAGACGAATCAATGCCTTTGGTAATAAGTGTCTTCACAGAATCACGGGGCATCGCTGGGATGATTAAGTGTCAAATCAGCGATTGCACCATGAGACTGAATCGAGGCCTATTACCTGCATAGTCCGTCAGCGCCAACTTGGGCTATATGGGCATCTGGCACGCTACCCTGAAACCGATCCTTCCCATCGGGTTGTATCTGTAAGAGACAATCCGGCGTGGAGGAGGCCAAGGGGGCGCCCACAAGGCTCCTGGCTGGGGCAAGTTGATGTTTCTTGTCGAGAGCTGCTTGGTATGGGAAAGGAGCCTGCATGGGGACTGCTTGGTGTGGGAAAGGAGCCTGCATGGGGACTGCTTAGTGTGGGAAAGGAGCCTGCATGGGGACTCGCGCGTGGTGACCCCCGGGAGTGGCGTCGTAGGGTGGGCGAGGCGACGCGCCCCCCGGCGTATGCCCCTAATGATTGATTGATTACTCCTCATACTACTACCTAACTTACTTACTACTTAACTTACTACCTTATTTACTACCTCCTCTCACTTACTACCTTACTTACTTACTACCTTATTTACTTACTCCTCTCACATACTACTTTACTTACTACCTCCTCTTACTTACTACCTTATTTACTTACTCCTCTCACTTACTACTTTATGTACTACCTTATTTACTTACTCCTCTCACTTACTACCTTATTTACTACCTCCTCTCACTTACCCTAGCCAGCGCCT
>JACEEZ010009802.1:185000-187500 GCA_016584305.1 Chionoecetes opilio | reverse complement strand
AGGAGGAGGAGGAGGTAATTTATAGGTTATTCTAGGCTTTGATTATATTTTCGTCATCATTTATATTCCAATTTATATTTATATTTCATTATTTATATTTCCATGAAGAGAGGAGGAGGAGGAGGAACAACATCATCGGGATAAATAATAATGACAATAATAATAATAATAATACCCACAACGCCAAATACTCCCGCTGAGCGAGTCCATAACACCGTGGGCTATGCCAATCCGCCGTAAGACTTCTTGACGTGACCCGCCGTCATTATGGACTGCGCTACCAAGGTATGTAAAACTTTCCAAGATCTCAATGTCCTCGCCACACGCATGAACAGACTGTACTGCTTCATCTAGTAAGCCTCCAAACACCTGGACCTTGGTCTTGAGCCAGGAGACCTCAAGTCCCAAAGGCTCTGCCTCCTCGTGCAGCGCCTCGAGAGCCATCACCAGGACCTCCAGCGACTCAGCAAAGATTACTGCATCATCGGCAAAAACAAGATCAGGTGATCTTGGTGTTGCCGACGGATGCTCCACAATCACTTTGATCTACAAACCTTGTCCAATACCCAGTCCATACAAGCGTTGAAAAGTGATGGGGCAAGGACGCACCCTTGCCTCACTCCTGTATTCACAGGAAAGAAGCTGGATACACCTGCCCCACACTTCACAGCACTCTCAATCCCAGAATCCCAGAGTCCCAGTCACCTGTGCAGGAGGACAAAGATCCGGCTCTTCAAGTCGCTTGTGATCCCTGTCTTACTCTATGGTTGTGAGACATGGACACTAAATAGTGACCTGAAGAGACGAATCAATGCCTTTGGTAATAAGTGTCTTCGCAGAATCATGGGGTATCGCTGGGATGATTAAATGTCAAACCAGCGATTGCACCGTGAGACTGAATCGAGGCCTATTACCTGCATAGTCCGTCAGCGCCAACTTGGGCTATATGGGCATGTGGCACGCTACCCTGAAACCGATCCTTCCCATTGGGTTGTATCTGTAAGAGACAATCCGGCGTGGAGGAGGCCAAGGGGGCGCCCACAAGGCTCCTGGCTGGGGCAAGTTGATGCTGCCTGTCGAGAGCTGCTTGGTATGGGAAGGCAGCCTGCATGGGGACTGCTTGGTGTGGGAAGGGAGCCTGCATGGGACTGCTTGGTGTGGGAAGGCAGCCTGCATGGGACTGCTTGGTTGGGAAGGCAAACCTGCATGGGGATGCTTGGTGTGGGAAGGCAGCCTGCATGGGGGACTGCTTGGTGTGGGAAGGCAGCCTGTATGGGGAAATGCTTGGTATGGGAAGGCAGCCTGCATGGGGGACTGCTTGGTGTGGGAAGGCAGCCTGCATGGGGACTGCTTGGTGTGGGAAAGGGAGCCTGCATGGGACTGCTTGGTGTGGGAAGGCAGCCTGCATGGGGACTGCTTGGTGTGGGAAGGCAGCCTGCATGGGGACTGCTTGGTATGGGAAGGCAGCCTGCATGGGGACTGCTTGGTGTGGGAAGGCAGCTGCATGGGGACTGCTTGGGTGGGAAGGGAGCCCGCATGGGGGCTGCTTGGTATGGGAAGGCAGCCTGCATGGGGACCCCGCGCGTGGTGAGGGCCCCCCGGAGTGGCGTCGTAGGGTGGGCGAGGCGACGCGCCCCAATGATGGGTTGAATGAATAATAATAATAATTTAAAGATAACAATAATAATACCTACTGAAGCAATAGTTCCCTGGGCACTTTTTTGTTGATGAGTGCTTCATCATCCGAGAACACCTTGGTTAACTGCGGGGAGGGGGGGGGGGGGGGAGAGAGAGAGAGAGAGAGAGAGAGAAGAGAGAGGAGAGAGAGAGAGGAGAGAGAGAAAAGGAGAGGGGAGAGAGAGAGAGGAGAGAGAGAGAGGAGAGAGAGAGAGAGAGAGAGAGAGGAGAGAGAGAGGGGAGAGAGAGAGAGGAGGAAGGAAGGAAAGGAAGGAAGGAAGGAAGGAAGGAAGGAAGGAAAAGGAAGGAAGGAAGGAAGGAAGGGAAGGGAGGAAAGGGGAAGGGAGGAAGGAAGGAAGGAAGGAAGGAAGGGAAAGGAAGGAAGGAAGGAAGGAAGGAAGGAAAGGGAAAGGGAAAGGAAGGAAGGAAGGAAGGAAGGAAGGAAAGGGAAAGGGAAAGGGGGGAAGGGGGAAAGGGGGGGGAGAGAAAAGAGAGAGAAAGAGAGTAAAAACATCAATTGTATTTTAAAACATTTGTAAATAACTTTTAAATACACACAAATGTTAACCTGTCTTCAGTAACTCATGATTAACACTATACAATGTTTGATAGTGATAAAGGATACCTTGCCTAGTGCATGTTTAGTTAACTTATTCATTAACTTGTGTCATTGAGATTGTTAATTGGGCTATTGCTAATTTAAATGATAAAAAAGTATTTACATTTTTATATTATGAGATTTACTACTACTACTATATGCTGCTACACTACTACTATACTAAACTGCTGGGTTACACTACTACTACTACTACTACTGCTGCTG
>JACEEZ010009802.1:170000-175000 GCA_016584305.1 Chionoecetes opilio | reverse complement strand
TATGGGAAGGCAGCCTGCATGGGGACTGCTTGGTGGGGGGAAGGCAGCCTGCATGGGGACTGCTTGGTGTGGGAAGGCAGCCTGCATGGGGACTGCTTGGTGTGGGAAGGCAGCCTGCATGGGGACTGCTTGGTGTGGGAAGGCAGCCTGCATGGGGACTGCTTGGTGTGGGAAGGCAGCCTGCATGGGGACTGCTTGGTATGGGAAGGGAGCCTGCATGGGGACTCGCGCGTGGTGACCCCCGGGAGTGGCGTCGTAGGGTGGGCGAGGCGACGCTCCCCCCGGCATATGCCTCCAATGATTGATGGATTTAATAATAATAATAATAATAATAATAATAATAATAATAACAATAATAATACTTACTGAAGCAATAGTTCCCTGGGCACTTTTTTGTTGATGAGTGCTTCATCATCCGAGAACACCTTGGTTAACTGTGGGGGGGGGAGGGGGAGGGGGAGGGGGAGAGAGAGAGAGAGAGAGAGAGAGAGAGGAGAGAGAGAGAGAGAGAGAGAGAGAGAGAGAGAGAGAGAGAGAGAGAGAGAGAGAGAGAGAGAGAGAGAGAGAGAGAGAGAGATGAGAGAGAGAGGAAGGAAGGAAGGAAGGAAGGAAGGAAGGAAGGAAGGAAGGAAGGAAGGAAGGAAGGAAGGAAGGAAGGAAGGGGGGGGGAGAGAGAGAGAGAGAGAGAGAGATTAAATACATCAATTGTATTTAAAAACATTTGTAAATAAATTTTAAATACACACAAATTTTAACCTGTCTTCAGTAACTCATGATCAACACTATGAACTGTTTGATAAATGCTGAAGGATACTTGCCTAGTGTATGTTTAGTTAATGGATTCATTACCTTGAGTCATTGAGATTGTTAATTGAGGCTATTGACTAATTAACCGATAAAAAAGTATTTACATTTTTATATTATGAGTATATTACTACCACTACTACTACTGCTACTACTACTACTACTACTACTACTACTACTACTACTACCACCACCACCACCACCACCACCACCACCACCACTACTACTACTACCACTACTACTACTACTACTACTACCACCACCACCACCACCACCACCACCACCACCACCACCACCACTACTACTACTACTACTACTACTACTACTACTACTACTACTACTACTACCACCACCACCACCACCACCACCACCACCACCACCACTACTACTACTACTACTACTACTACCACCACTACTACTACTACTACTATGTATGTATGTGCCACTGAAGACATGTAGTGTGATGTACATAATATAAACTACTGTGCATGTCTCTTCTACTACTACCACTACTACTACTACTACTACTACTACCACTACTACTACTACTACTACTACTACCACTACTACTACTACTACTACTACTACTACTACTATTGTATGTGCCACTGAAGACATGTAGTGTGATGTACATAATATAAACTACTGTGTATCATCTTCAGTGGCACATACAAGGCTGTAGTGATGCTATAATTCGTAATATATTGTGCCTGGCGACATTAGTGCAGTGGCGAGTGACTGGCGACTATAGTGTTGTGTACGGTACATACCATTATCTGTACTATCACTATAATCAGTTTGTCTATTTATCCATTATATATAAAACACTTAGGTCTTATAGCTACCATTTCCACCCTTATTTCACCCATTAACCTAAATTCTAAGGGTATTTCTAAGGGTATGGAGGTGGACTACCCATTAATTTTATCTCTATATTCAGTTTCAGTCTATTTACCCATTCATTATATACCCTTAGCCTTATAACTACCATTTCCACCCTTATTTCACCCATTAAGTACATTTTTAAGGGTATTTCTAAGGGTATGAAGGTGGAGAACCGTTATTATATTTACCCATTATATATATACCCTTAGTCCTTATATCTACCATTTCCACCCTTATTTCACCCATTAACCGAAATTCTAAGGGTATTTCTAAGGGTATAGAGGTGGATTACCCATTAACTTTATCTATATTCAGTTTCAGTCTATTTACCCATTCATTATATACCCTTAGCCCTTATATCTACCATTTCCACCCTTATTTCACCCATTAACCAAAATTTTAAAGGGTATTTCTAAGGGTATGGTGTTGGACTACCCCTTATTTTTAGCTCTTCAGTTTGTCTATTTACCCATTAATTATAACCCCTTAGCTCTTTTAACTACCATTTCTACCCTTTTTTCACCCATTAACCAAAATTCTAAGGGTATTTCTAAGGGTATGAGAGATGGAATTCCCTTTGTTTATATAAATTTTAATTAACATCCACATTACAGCTATTCCACCCATCTCTAAGGGGTTTATGGGTACATTTCCACCCTTATTTCACCCATTAACCTAAATTCTAAGGGTACTTCTAAGGGTATGGTGTTGGGACTACCTTATTTTTAGCTCTTCAGTTTGTCTATTTACCCATTAATTATAAACCCTTAGCTCTTGTAACTACCATTTCTACCCTTATTTCACCCATTAACCGAAATTCTAAGGGTATTTCTAAGGGTATAGAGGTGGATTACCCATTAACTTTATCTATATTCAGTTTCAGTCTATTTACCCATTCATGATATACCCTTAGCCCTTCCAAGTACCATTTCGACCCTTAATAACTCCCATTTCAACCCTTATTTCACCCATTAACCTAACCTAAGGGTATTTCTAAGGGTATAGAGGTGGAATACCCCTTAATTTTATCCTTATATGCAGTTTCAGTCTATTTACCCATTCATTATATACCCTTACCCCTTACAAGTACCATTTCGACCCTTAATAACTCCCATTTCAACCCTTATTTCACCCATTAACCTAACCTAAGGGTATTTCTAAGGGTATGCTAAGTGGATGCGAGAAGGAATTCGGCCTTTGTTCATATATCCGACACTAACATCCACATTACTGCTACTCCACCCATTTCTAAGGGGTTAATGGGTACGTGTGTGGGCGTGGAGGTGGGTGAGGGCATGGGTGGATGAGGACAAGGCAGGTGGATGATATAGGTGGACAAAGTGGATGAGTTTCTTTGTGTTTGGCGATCAGCTGTTCAGTGCAGACAACAGATTCACGACCCAAACGCCTTATCTTTCCGTTATTTCACCTGATTTCACGTACATAACAGTATTTATAACTCACCTCAAGCCTGTTCATGCTGTTGGGGTTCATCATTTTCATTTTATAAGCCAGTTTCTCCCAAAATTGGGATAATAGCGGGGAAAAGTAAGCCAGGATGAACCACTTCTGCCTCTCTCCTACGAACCGAGTCAGCCTGTAAACATGTCCTCGATTCGTTGACAGCCACATGCACTCTTATGTTGACACCCTAATATACACCTTCCCACACTATTCACATATATATTAAACCATTACACATATAAAACAACTCTATATGCACCTATATATCAAGTTATTTCGGGTTTGGTGCATAAATAAGGGAGGAAATGGTATAAATGTGTGGTCCAATCAGCGTTTAGGAGTCACATGCACTCCTATGTTTACACCCTAATAGGTTAATACACACCTTACTACGCCTCTTACATATATATTAAACCATTACACTTATAAAACAACTCTATATGCACCTATATATAAAGTTATTTCGGGTTTGGTTACGTAATAAAGGAGGTATAGCTCTCTAATGGTATATATGTGTGGTCCAATCAGCGTTTAGGATTCACATGCACTCTTGTTTACACCCTAATACACACCTTCCCACGCTATTCACATATATATTAAACCATTAAACTTATAAAACAACTCAATATGCTCCTATATATCAAGTTATTTCGGTTTTGGTACATAAATAAGGGAGGAAATGATATATATGTGCGACTTTTGTGTTGTCCAATCAGCGGTTAGGAATCACATGCACTCTTCTGTTTACACCCTAATATACACCTTCCCACGCTACTCACATATATATTAAACCATCACATATATAAAACAACTCAATATGCACCTATATATACAGTTATTTCTGGTTTGGTCAATTAATAAAGGAGGTACAGCTCTCTAATGGTATATATATGTGTGGTCCAATCAGCGGTTAGGAGACATGGCGGGAAAGGAATTGTCAACACAGCTTGGAGGGAACAGCTGATGCGTCAATGCCAGCGGTCGATGGCAACAGCTGTTTTAGAGGGATATATACTGCCATATGGGTCCTGACTGCTGCTATTGTTACTAACTACTACTACTACGACTACTATTAACCTGCTATAACTACTACTACTGCTAATTAACTATCGTACTGCTACTATTGCCATGTTAATCTCTACTATCGCTTCCATTTCCGTAGTTAAATGATCAAACTACTTATCAATTAGGGTCACTACTACTACTACTACTACTATTACTACAAGCTACTACTATACTACTACCACAAGCTACTACTACAAGCTACTACTACTACTACAAGCTACTACTACTACTACCACTACTACTACAAGCTACGTATACTACAAGCTACGTATACTACTACAAACTACTACTACTACTATTACAAGCTACTACTACTACTACTACAAGCTGCTGCTACTACTACTATAATCTTAGAGTCAAAAGAGAATAAAACATCACTTATATATTCATCGTTTTATACATAATTCACTCATTAAACATCGATACAATAACACTAACATCCTAATTCATTGTCTAGCTCCTTGGTTGGCGACATTAGTGCAGTGGCGAGTGACTGGCGACTATAGTGTTATGTACGGTAAAACATTATTATTATTATTTCCCTTTCTTGCCTTTCTTGGCCTTCTTCCCGCCGGGCGCCCACTGGTAGCCGCGCCAGAACAGCAGGTCCTGCACGCTGTGGCAGATGTACAACGCGTTCTTCATGGCTACCTCGCCTAATATGTCCACGTGTATGCGTCCTGTGTGTGGGTGTGGGTTTGGTGTGGGGTGTGTGTGTGTGTGTTGTGGGGTGGGGGGTTGTGTGTGTGTGTGTAGGTTTGTGGGGGGGTGTTTAATTGTGG
>JACEEZ010009802.1:102500-165000 GCA_016584305.1 Chionoecetes opilio | reverse complement strand
TAGTGGTAGTAGTAGTGGTTATTTAACTACTACTACTACGCTACTACTACTGCTTCTATTACTACTACTACCACTACCACTACTACAACTACAACTACCACTACTACTACTACTACCACTACTACTACGCTACCACTACCACTACTACAACTACCACTACCACCCCTACCACTACTACTACTACTACTACTACCACTACTACTACTACTACCACTACTACTACTACCACCACTACTACTACTACTACTACTACCACTACTACTACTACCAGAAAAACGAAATATATCATTATTTTCACCACAGGAATCAGAAAATTTTCAAATACGTAAATACAGGAGTGAAAAATTTAATAATTGACTTTTAATAAATCAGAAAATTCCAAAAAAACGAGAGAAGTCAAAATGAAAGAGAGAAAGAAAAGAATGAAATTGTGAAGAAGGAAATATGAAGGATTATGAGTGAAGGAAATTGAAAAAAGTGAAGAAATATGAAGAATAATGAAATATAAGAGAAATAAACGAATTAAAATGATAATAGAAAGAAAAATGCTGATGATGATGATGATGTAAGCGAAAAAAATACAGAAAATATAAAAAAAGAAAGAAATATAAACAAAATAATAATAATGAAAGAAAAATGCAAATAATGAAAATTCGAGAAAAAAATTTGAAAGAAAAAAAAAATGATAGAAAATTTAGACAAAAAACCAATTAACTGAAATCGAAAAAAAAAAAGTTAAGGAAAAAAAAAAATAATAAGTGATTAAAAAAACAAATTTCGAGAAAAACTTATTTAAAAAAAAATGAAAGAAATTTAAAACCAAAACCAAATTAACTGAAATCGAAAAATAGTTAATTAAGAAAAAAAGAAAAAAAAAAAAAAGTGATTACCAAAAAATATCAGAAAATCTGATAAAATAAAAACCGAATTTCTATCTTTTCCTTCCTTCAGAAAAATGAAAAAAAATGAATAATACAATGATTGCATAAAACAGAAAGGACTACAGAACAATGTGACCAAAAAAAATGAACAAATTATGATAGAAAAATGAATGCAGGAATGAAAAATTGAAAGAAATAAACCAAATGGACTAAAAAAAAAAAAAAAGTTTGCTTGAATTTTTTTTTAGTGATTACCAAAAAGTAAAAAAAAAAAAAAAAAAAAATTTAAACCGAATTTTCATCTTATCCCCCCCCCACCACCGTCCCCCCTGGTTTTTAGAGGGGGGGAAGGAGCAGCGCCCCCCACTCCCCCCCGCCCCAGTATGGTGGTAGGGGTGTGGTGGAGGGTGGGTGGGGGGTGTGGTGGTGGTGGGAGAGCGAGTGTTTATGTAGCATGCGGAATTGGCAAGGTGGGTTATAGAGAGAGAGAGAGAGCGCAGAAGAGAGAGCGAATGGAGAGAAGAGAGAGAGAAGATGAAGAGAGAGAGATAGAGAGAGATAGATAGAGAGAGAGAGAAGAGAGAGAGAGAGAGAGAGAGAGAAGAAGAGCGAGAAGAGAGAGAGAGAGAGAGAGAGAGAGAGAGAGAGAGAGTAGAGAGAGAGAGAGAGAGAGAGAGAGAGAGAGAGAGAGAGAGAGGAGGAGAGAGCAGAGAGACAGAGAGAGAGAGAGGAGAGAGAGAGAGGAGAGAGAGAGAGAGAGAGAGAGAGAGGAGAGAGAGAGAGAGAGAGTAGAGAGAGAGCGAGAGAGGAGGAGAGAGGAGAGAGTAGAGAGATAGAGAGAGAGGAGAGAGAGAGAGGAGAGAGAAGAGAGATAGAGAGAGAGAGAGAGAGAGAGAGAGAGAGAGAGAGAGAGAGAGAGAGAGAGAGAGAGATGAGAGAGAGAGAGAGCGAGAGAGGAGAGAGAGAGAGAGAGCAGAGAGAGAGAGAGAGAAGGGAGAGAGAGAGAGAGAGAAGAGAGAGAGAGAGAGAGAGAGAGAGAGAGAGAGAGAGAGAGAGAGAGAGATAGAGAGAGAGAGAGAGAAGAGAGAGAGAGAGAGAGAGAGAGAGAGAGAGAGAAGAGAGAGAAGAGAGAGAGAGAAGAGAGAAGAGAGAGAGAGAGAGCGAGAGGAGAGTAGAGAGAGAGAGAGAGAGAGAGAGAGAGAGAGGAGAGAAGGAGAGCAGAGAGAGATAGAAGAGAGAGAGAGAGAGAGAGAGCAGAGAGAGAGAGAGAAGAGGAAAAAAAAGAAAAAAAGAAGAGAGTGGAGAGCAGAGAGAGGAGAAGGAGAAGAGGGAGGGGAGAGTGAATGAGAACGGCGAGGGAGGGTAGGGTAGTGAGGAGCAAAGTGAAAGGATAAGTGAAGGGACGTAGAAGTAGAAAAGCAGACGAAAGGAGAGAGCGAGAGAGAGAGAGGAGAGGCGGGGGGAAGAGAGAGAGAGCGAGAGGGAGGGAGAGAGAGGAAGAGAGGACGGAGAGAGGAGAGAGAGAGAGAGAGTTTGCCAATAGATAACACTGGGAACAAATAAATTTTTGTTGAGTTAGTCTGAACACTTGTTATTAAAGTAATTTTTTGGGGTGCTAATCCAAAACAACTGATCTGTTTTTTTCCCTCTATCACGTCCAGTTTTTAAACTGTAGGAATTTATTCCGTTTTCCCCCTTAAAAAACATATGAAAAATAAAATTATTTCTGTACATAACAGTTAATACAGTCAGAAGTCTTTAGTTTAAAAAGATTGTCAAAGGTTACAATACAAATGAAAAATGACAAAAGAAATATAGGATAAGGCATGAATTAGAATGCTTATATTTACTTATCGAAATGTTTTTTTTTATTAGAAGGATAAGGCTTATAATTGTGTGCATGTTAAGGTAAAAAAAAAATTTACGTTTGTAGCTTTGTCTGGAGTGTTCAAACACTTGAAGGACTATCTATCGCGTTTGATGCTTCCAACAATAGTCAGCCATCATATTGCACATCCCTCTACTAAACCCTGGTACGTTCTTCCAAACCTTCAAATCTTGGTGGAAATCGTTCACCTTGCTTCGTCGCTAGCAGCACCAAGATTTTCCCCCGGAAAGTTTTTGGCACGGAGGCTATGCACAAAATGGATTTAATACTCATGTTGCAACCAAGCGCTGTGGTAGCTTCCTCTCCAAGTTTCTGTAACATTTTCTTGTGTAATTACTTGCAACGTGGTATTTCCAAAAATTCTTGAACACGACTCTTTGGGGGAATGATAGCCAAGCCTGCTATTTCAAAGGTCCTGACAGAGTAACCGTTGAAATTTCATTCTTTGATGAGCTGTCGAATTTGTGGACCATTCAAAAAAAAAACACACCCGGCCTTTGATTTTTTTTCAAATTGACAGTCCAGGAATGCCAAGATGATGTACTTCAAACAGGCGTCTCCATCATTTGACAATGGCTTTTCAAATTGTTTCATGAACCAGTTTTATGTGCAGAGGTGGGAATATTATTGTCTTCCTGTCCAAACAATAGTGGCTCATGTACAATGTTAGGATCTCCAGGTTTAAGAAAAATGCAGATTCTCGGAGGGGGGGCCAATTCCGGTCGTCTGAACCCAATGCTTCTCTCCGAGCTCCCTACCTGGCTATCCCACATACAGAGAAAGCAGGGAATCTTTTTGTATCACGGGTTGTTTGACGCAAGAAGGAAGGACACACACAACCATTTTAAGGTCAACACAGGATGATCCAATTGTGTTTGTCCATATTGCAATAACTCAATGACTTCTCTTTCATCTCCATATTCTTCATCACGAAGACAGACCGAATGGCCCAATAGGACTTGTGTGCGCCAAAACAAATGTCCATTGTGTCGAAGGACAAGACACTTCAAACATTCCGCTTTGAGCATATCATAAACACATCGCCTTCATATTTGATTGTAGATTTGGTTGAAAGCCCTAATTCCTTCATAAACCAGAATGTTATTGGCAAAACAACAAAACCACTGGCACTTCGAAAAAGTACTACTTGCAGAAATGTACTTCTCTCTGGTTCGAAGTATGATACCTTCACCCCTGCCCGTCTGTTCAAGTATGTTTTTTCCCCTCGCGTTCAGGCTCCTTGATGCTATTATTTCTAAGCCTTTTTTGATAGGCCCAAATCACGTGCTAAATCTTCACATCGTGTGATCAAACCCCTACAACTAATCCTCGGAATGGAATGTGTCAAATCTCATCAATTGCTGTCACTTGGCTAACCTAAACACGCTGCACTTGCGTTCCTTCAACATCACCTCAGCTCTTCTAGAGCGAGGTGTTGTTCGAAAACTGGCACTGGCTTTCAGCTGAATGAGGCATTTGGTCTTATAGCTGAAACGGTAGATTTAGGATTTCTATTTTACTGTTTATTTCTTCCTGTGTTAAATAATGCCTGATGTGTTTCACTAAAAAACAAAAGTAACAGTCTGTGGAATGATCTTTTTTGCTCTCAGGCTCCGCCAAACCATGAATGGGGATAACCAAATGGCCAACTTTTCCACGTGTTCCTTTGGTCCACATCCGTAATCTCTCGACAACAGACTGCTTTGCACCTTTGTTAGAGGAGGGGCGCCATAGCCTTGTCTTGATCACCGAAGTTTCACGTTTAAAATATGGCGAAATATGCTTTGTTTGAACACATACGCTATGCTTGTTCCCTCTATGACTTGGAATGAGTGAAACTACCACATATATCAGCAGAAAAGGAGTCACGGTGGTTGTTTAGGCATTTACGACGAAGACGTAGCAGGAGCAGACATGATCTGACAACAAAAAAAATATATATAATATACCTATGTAAATAAAACACTAAGCTGGAATATTACAAGCTTTGAAAACAAAAAAAAACAGATAAAACGAAATAGAAATTACCATGGTCATGTTTGTTTACAAAGGTTGAAGAGAAAAGCCATAACAAATCCTCCTAATTCACTACTATCACTAGCTTTCTGTTTGCGGATATTGATAGTAATGACCTTTGGGAGCTTGCACACACACCTCTCACCGCACTGTCTCAAGTTGTAACTGCCCAAACAAGTTGCCCACATAGCTATCGATGATCAAATGTAATTCGCTGGCAAGTTTTACTACAGCCACAAGATGGATTTTTTGCTTATCTGGAGGGAGGGCTGTGGAGAAAAAAACTTGAACGTGCTAGAAAAAACAAACTGACTACAGATGTGGAATCGCCAAATGCCAATTTTAGTCTAAATAAGCTCAAAAAAATCTAACTCAACCAACAATTTTTTTTCTTCAAATTGTTCCCCAGTGTACTGAACTATAATTATATTCTCTTTCTTTTATATAATTCGCAATGTGTGCATCCTCTATCTCTCTTCTCTCTCTCTCGTCTAAATGTCCCCCTTTTCCCTCCCTCTCCTCCCTCCCCCTCTCTCTCACCCCGAACCCCCCAAACCCCACAACAACACCACACCCACCCCCCCCCCTTTTTCGCGCTCATACCAGCATAACCCCCGCCCCTCTCTCCTCTCTCTTCTCTCATCTCACGACACATAACCCTTAAAACACCACCATCTCTCTCCTCTCTCACCCCTTAAAAAACCTCTCTCTCTCCTCTATCATCTCACTCCCCTACAAACCTCTCTCTCTCTCTCCTCTCATCCTCTCTCTCACACCCTTAAAAACCTCGTTTCTCTCTCTCACTACCCCTAAAAACCTTCTCTCTCTCTCTCTCTCTCATCGGCCCTAAAAACCTTCTCTCCTCTCATTCGTCTCTCGCACGGCCCCTAAAAAACCTTAACCTCCTCTCTTCTCGGTACATACCCTTTTAAAAACCTTCTCTCTCTCTCTTCCTCTCTCACACCCCTAAAAAACCTTCTCTCTCGTCTCTCGCTCTCACTCTCTCTCTCACCCCTAAAAAAACCTTCTCTCTCTCTCTCTCTCGACCCTTAAAAAACCATCTCTCTCTCTCAATACCTTAAAACCGTCTAAAAAAAAACCTCTCTCAACCCTTAAAAGCCTTCTCTCTCTCTCTATCATGACCCTTAAGAAGACCTCTCCTCTTCTCTCTCTCATCAATGAATACCCTTAAAAAAACCTCTCCGCTCATCCTCTCATACCCTTAAAAACCTCTCGCTCTCTCTCTCTCTCAACCTTTAAACCTTCTCTCTCTCTCATACCCTTAAACCCCTTCTCTCACTCTCCTCATCTCGTTCCATCTCTCTCTCTCCGCCCCATCTCTCTCTCTCTCTACTCACATCACAATTCATCTCATACCGTAAAAAAAAAAAAAAAACATTCTTCCACCTGCTCTCTCGTCTCTCTCTCTCTCATACCCCTTAAAAAACCTTCCTCTCTCTCATAACCCTTAAAACCTCTCCTCTCTCTCTCATGACCTTAAAAACCTTCTCTCTCTCTCTCATAACCCTTAAAAACCCTCTCTTCCTCTCTCATAACCCCTTAAAAAAACCTTCTCATCTTCTCTCTCCTCTCTCTCTCTCCTCGTCTCTCTATACCCTTAAAACCTCTCTCTCTCTCTCCTCTCATACCCTTAAAAACCTCTCTACTCTCTCTCTCTCTCTCCTCATGACCCTTAAAACCTCCTCCTCTCTCATACCCTTAAAAACCTTATCTCTCTCTCATACCCTTAAAACCTTCTCTTCGTCTCTCTCTCCCTCGTCATACCCTTAAAAAAAAACCTTCTCTCTCTCTCTCATGACCCTTAAAAAACCTGCTCTCTCCTCTCCTTCTCTCTCATTACCCTTAAAAAAAACCTTCTTTCTCTTTTCTCTCTCTCTCTCTCATACCCTTAAAAACCTTCTCTCTCTCTCCCCCAAAAACCTTCTCTCTCTCATACCCTTAAAGACCTCTCTCTCTCTCTCATACCCTTAAAAACCTCTCTCTCTCTCTCTCTTTCCACGTCCTCTCGGTGGCGGGACGATCGGTCCGATCTCTCATCCTCTCTCCTCCTACTCCTCCTCCGCTCGTCCGTCCCCACGGATCCCTCTCTCTTCTTCATCCACTCCTCTTCTCAGCTCGTCATGCTCTCGACCTCTCGCAAGCTCCTTCTCGTCCCTTCTCTCCTTCACCCCTCTCGGTCCACATCCTCTCCCCCTATCTCTCCCTCGCTCTCTCTCTCTCTTTCGCTCTCTCTCTCTCCTCTCTCTCACACCACACACCCACTAGAATAAACCTCTTTTCTCCTCACCTCTCCACCAACAAAACCCTCACACAAGACACAGACCTTAAAAACCCCCTTCTCCCTTCTCTATTCTTCTTCTCCCTTTCTCCCCTTCTCCTTCTTCTCTCTTTCTTTCTCCCCCCCTCTCTCGCCCAGGTGGACGGTGACTAGCCTGGACCCCTGTGTGCCCGCCCCCGACCCCCCTGGCACGCTGCGTGCTGGGGCGGGGGCTTTGGGGGGAGGTGGTCTTGGGGGCAAGCAAGGGAGATGAGCTGGGGTGAGCAGTGCTTAAGGGACGCCCAGTGCTTACCAAGGGAGGAGGGAGTCGTGTGTTTACATCAAAGGTGAGACTATAGTGTGCTAAAAGCTTGGAGAATTTTGGTTTGGAGAATTGGTTTTTTAGCTTCTTTTTTTTTTAGCTTTTTTTTGTTTTTCCTTTTTTTTTTAGCTTGGTTTTTTTTTTTTTAGCTTTTTTTTTTTAGTTTTTTTTTTTTTTAGCTTTTTTTTTTTTAGCTTTTTTATTTTTAGCTTTTTTTTTGAGCTTGGGTTTTTTTTTAGCTTGTTTTTTTTAGCTTTGTTTTTTTTTTTTAGCAGTTTTTTTAGCTTTTTTTTTTTTTAGCTTGTTTTTTTAGGCTTTTTTTTGGGTTTGAGTGTGGCAGAAGTTTGTTTGAGATGGGTTGGAGTGGGTTTGAGAGGGAAAATAAGGGTTTGAGTAGGTTGGAGAGGTGATGGTGGGTTGAGGGGGCAGAATTGGTGATGTGTGTTTGATGGGTAGAGGAGGGTTTGAGAGGGGCAGAAGTTGGGTTGAGTGGGGATGGAGTGGGGTTTGGTGGGTAAGAATAGGGTTTGAGAGGGGCAGAAGTGGGTTTGAGTGGGGATGGATGGGTTTGAGTGGGTAAGAGAGGGTTTGAGAGGGGCAGAAGTGGGTTTGAGTGGGGATGGAGTGGGTTTGAGGGGTAAGAGAGGGTTTTGAGATGGGGCAGAAGTGGTTTGAGTGGGATGAGTGGTTTGAGTGGTAGAGAGGTTGTTTGAGAGGGGCAGAATGTGGGGTTTTGAGTTGGGGATGGAGTTGGGTGTGATTGGGGATGGAGTGGGTTTGAGTGGCGTGGAGAGGGATGAGTAGGCGTGGAGAGGGTTTGAGTGGCTTTGAGTGGAGAGGAGTAAGATGAGAGGGAAAAGAAAGGGAAATTCTGAGAAGGACAAAGATAAAAAAAGCAATATATTACCGTAGACAACACTATAGTCGGCCAGTTCACTTGCCAACTGCACGAATGCGTCGGCCAGGTCACGAATGTAGCATCACTACAAAGCCTTGTATGTTGCCACTGAAGACATGTAGTGTGATTGTACATAATATAGAACTACTGTGTATCATCTTCAGTGTCACATACAAGGCTGTAGTGAGTGCTATACTGCTTAATAATATTGTGCCTGGTATTGTGCCTGGGCCTGGCGACTTAGTGCAGGTGGCGGTGACTGGCGATAATAGTGTTATCTACGGTAAGTTTGTATAAAATAAAGCTGGAAAAGGAGTGAGTGAGTGGGTGAGCATGGTGAATTGAATACCGATTTATAACAGAAAAATCGCGTATTTAATCAATAATCAATAGTTTTTTACGTATTATAGTATATATAATTAATTATAAAAAAAATAGGGTGAGTTTCGTCTTTCACCCCAAACAACGCCTCTGTTGGCTACAAGACTCGTGTCGGACGTACATATCTAGCCTCTCACGTGATTGGCTGAGACCTTGTGACGTCATAGATGAGCTCTCGCGTGATTGGCTGAGACCTTCGTGACGTCATAGCTAAGCTCACGTGATTGTGTCTGAGACTCGTGACGTCATATTCGTGACGTCCATATGCTAGCTCCTCAGTGATTGCGACCAGACCCATGACGTCATAGCGAGCTCGCATCACGTGATCCCAAACCCAGTTTGAAAAGTTTTTATAAGTTTTTGAGAAAGAAGTAAAATGATAGAAACTAAAATTAAAAGAATATATAGATAGAAAAAGAAAGAAAGAAAGATGATAGAAAGAAAAAGCGAAAATAATCTGAGAAAATGATTGAATTTTTTTAATAAGTTTTTTGAGAAAGAAGTCAAATGAAAGAAACTAAAAATAACAAGAAATATATAGATAGAAAAAGAAAGAAAGAAAGAAAAATGATAGAAAGAGAAAATAGACAAAAATCTGAAAGAAATGATTGGAAAAATACTCAAATTATTATAAACCCCAAAAAGGATTATATAACATTGGCATGGACGTCGCATTAAAAAAAAAAATCACCTGCACCACCACCACCACCACCACCACCACCATCATTACCACCACCACCATCACCACCAAAATTATAATTCGCCAAACACTTGTTGTACTGCAGTTGGTTGCAAGAGCTCGGTTGCTACAGTACGGTGGTAGTGGTGTTATAGTTGTTGTAGTAGTAGTAGTAGTAGTAGTGGTGGTGTTAGTGGTGGTAGTTGTAGTAGTAGTGGTGGTGGTGGTGGTGGTGTTAGTGGTGGTAGTTGTTGTAGTAGTTATTGTTGAATTGTGGTGTTAGTGGTAGTTGTAGAAGTGGTGGTGGTAGTAGTGGTAGTAGTGGTAATAGTAGTGGTAGTAGTAGTAGTGGTAGTAGTAGTAGTAGTAGTAGTAGTAGTAGTGGTGATTTAACTACTACGCTACTACTACTGCTTCTACTACCACTACCACTACCACCACCACTACTACTACTACTACTACTACTACTACCACTACTACTACTACTACCACTACTACTACTACCACTACTACTACTACTACCACTACTACTACTACTACCACTACTACCACTACCACTACTACTACCACTACTACTACTACTACCAGAAAAGTGAAAAATATCATTATCACCACAGGAATCAGAAAATGTTCAAATACGTAAATACAGGAGTGAAAAATTTAATAATTGACTTTTAATAAATCAGAAAATTCCAAAAAAACGAGAGAAGTCAAAATGAAAGAGAGAAAGAAAAGAATGAAATTGTGAAGAAGGAAAAATGAAGGATTAGTGAAAGAAATGAAAAAAGTGAAAAATATGAAGAATAATGAAAGAAAATGATACATAAGAGAAATAAACGAATTAAAATGATAATCGAAAGAAAACTGATGATGATGATGATGATGAAAGCGAAAAAAATACAGAAAATATAAAAAAAGAAAGAAAAATATAAACACAATAATAATAATAATGAAAGAAAAATGCAAGTCATGAAAATTCGAAAAAAATGTGAAAAAAAAGAGAAAATTTAGACAAAAAACTAATGAACTGAAATCGAAAAAAAAGTTCATTAAGAAAAAAAAAGAGAAAAAATGTAAGTGATTAAAAAAAAGAAAATTCGAAAAAAAACTTATATAAAAAAAAATTATAGAAATAAAAAAAAAAAAAAAAATTAACTACAATCGAAAAAAAAAGTAAATTAAGATAAAAAAAAGTGATTAAAAAAACCAATTCGAAAAAAAAAAAAAAAAAAAATTAAGGAAAAAAAAAAAAATCAAATTAACTGAAATCGAAAAAAAAGTTTAAGAAAAAAAAAGTGATTAAAAAAACAATTCGAAAAAAAACTTATAAAAAAAAATGACGGAAAATTAAACACAAACCAAATTAACTGAAATCGAAGAAAAAAATTACAGAAAAAAAAAAAAAAAAGTGATTACCAAAAAATATCAGAAAATCAGATAAAATAAAAACCGAATTTCAATCTTTTCCTTCCTTCAGAAAAATGAAAAAAATGAAAATAATAACAATGATGATAAAACAGAAGGAACTAAAGACACAAATATGACCAAAAAAATGAACAAATTATGATAGAAAAATGAATGCAGGAATGAAAAATTGAAAGAAATCAACCAAAAAAAAAAAAAAAAAAAAAAAAGTTTACAAGAAAAATAAAATAAAGTGATTACCAAAAAGTTACAAAATTAGACAAAAAAAATTAAAACCGAATTTTCATCTTATCCCCCCCCTCCGCCACCTTCCCCCCTGGTTTTTAGAGGGGGGGAAGGAGCAGCGCCCCCCACTCCCCCCCCCAGTATGGTGGTAGGGGTGTGGTGGAGGTGGTTGTGGGTGGTGGTGGTGGTGGTGGTGGTGGTGGAGGAGAGCGAGTGTTATGTACCTATGCGACATTGCAAGGTGGGTGAGAGAGAGAGAGAGAGAGAGAGAGAGAGAGAGAGAGAGAGAGAGAGAGAGAGAGAGAGAGAGAGAGAGAGAGAGAGAGAGAGAGAGAGAGAAGTTGCATGATAATGAACTATAATTATATTCACTTTCTTATTATTATTCGCATGTGTGCATCTCTCTCTCTCTCTCTCTCTCACCCCTAAAAACTATCTCTCTCTCATACTCTCAAAAACCCTCTCTCTCATATCCTTAAAAGCCCCTCTCTCATACCCTTAAAAACCTTCTCTCTCTCTCTCATACCCTTAAAAACCTTCTCTCTCTCTCTCATACCCTTAAAAACCTTCTCTCTCTCTCTTATACCCCTAAAAACCTCTCTCTGTCTCTCTCATACCCTTAAAAACCTTCTCTCTCTCTCTTATACCCCTAAAAACCTCTCTCTGTCTCTCTCATACCCTTAAAAACCTTCTCTCTCTCTCTCATACCCTTAAAAACCTTCTCTCTCTCTCTTATACCCCTAAAAACCTCTGTCTCTCTCATACCCTTAAAAACCTTCTCTCTCTCTCTCATACCCTTAAAAACCTTCTCTCTCTCTCTCTCATACCCTTAAAAACCTTCTCTCTCTTATACCCCTAAAAACCTCTCTCTGTCTCTCTCATACCCTTAAAACCTCTCTCTCATACCCTTAAAACCTCTCTCTCTCTCTCATACCCTTAAAACCTCTCTCTCTCTCTCATACCCTTAAAACCTCTCTCTCTCTCTCATACCCTTAAAAACCTCTCTCTCACACCCCTAGAACAAACCTTTCTCTCACCTCTCCCCCAAAAAATCTCACACACACACCTAAAACCCCCTTCTCCCCCCCAGGTGGACGGTGACTGCCTGGGGACCCCCGTGTGCCCCCCCAGACCCCCCTGCCGCTGCGTGCTGGGGGCGGGGGGCTGGGGGGAGTGTCTGGGGGCAAGCAGGCTGGGGGAGCAGTGCTTAAGGGACGCCCAGTGCTTACCAAGGGAGGAGGGAGTCGTGTGTTTACATCAGAGGTGAGGCGAGAGTGCTTGGTGGATCTTGGAGTTTATAGCTTGGGTTTTTTTTTGGTGGGTTTTAAAATGTATTTACACATGTTTGAAATACGATTGATGTATTTAGTGCCCAGCTCTGGGTGTGTTAAATAAAGGTGGAAGGCCGAGTGAGTGGGTGAGCATGTCAATGAATACGATTATAACAGAAAAAATCGCGTAATTAAGTCAATAACCAATAGTTTTTACGTAAAGTTATAATTATGTATAAAAAATAGGGTAGGTGGCATCTTCACACCAAAACAACGTCTCTGATTGGCTGACATACTCGTGACGTCATAGCTAGCTCTCACGTGATTGGCTGACATACTCGTGACGTCATAGCTAGCTCTCACGTGATTGGCTGAGACTTGTGACGTCATAGCTAGCTCTCACGTGATTGGCTAAATGCTTAAAAGAATAATAATGGTTTGTTTACATGTTACAAATTCACCTTTTTTGACTGTTTCCACCTTTCATTCACTATTTTTACTAGCTATTTACCTTTTTACAATTACAGATGTGGGCGCGAGGGGTCACCAAAGTCGCCAGCCGCCCACGAGGCCTCACCCGATGCCTGGCCGCCCACACCAGAGAGATACACGCCCAAATACAATAGCAAAGCAGTTTTATCCATGCTTTTATCAATGACTATCGTGGGCGTAGTTATATTATTAAATGTATATATACGCTGCTTACGCCCACGGTTTAATAGGTCTACCCCACGCCCATCTATCCCCTCCCTAGACCCGCCCCCACCCTATGCTAGCCTCCCACCCCCAACTTATGAGCAGGCGACGTCTGGGAGGAGGCATAGCTTTGATGGTGGGGGGGGTGGGGAAGGTGCGGGGCTGAGGGCGAGGGGCGGGGCCAGATACTATGGAGCCCTTTCTTCCTCGCCTTTAGTTAGTTCTTCGTCTATGGTGGAGTTGTCTTCTAATAATAGTGGTCCTCCTACTCCTTCTTCTTCTCCTACTCCTCCTTCTCCTCCTCCTCCTCCTTCTCCTATCCAGCCTTCTTATGATAGATGATTCCTCCTCCTCCTCCTTCTTCTTCTCCTCCTCCTCTTCCTCCTTCTCCTCCTCTTGATAGGAGGAGAAGGAGACTTGATAGAAACCTTTAAGATCCTAAAAGGTTTTGATGTCATTAATCAAGAGAACCTATTCGAGCTTTCAACTCAAGTGACAACAAGAAATAATGGTTTAAAACTAAACGGTCAACGTTGCATCACCGATCTCCGTAAAAATTATTTCAATGTTAGAGTCGTTGATCGATGGAACAAGTTACCAGCAAATGTTGTCGGAGCCAGCACAATAACTACATTCAAAAACAGACTTGACGTGCACTGTAAAGTAAATGGGTATTGATAGTGCGAATTCGTATCTAGTCCCCCGTATCGATTAGTTGTAGTGGTAGTGGTAGTTGTAGTTAGTATTTTTCATATCCTATCAGTCTGCACTATGAAACTTCCATGTTCCTATCCTCTTTAGGGACATGGTATCATTTTCCAACTGTTTTCTTAGAAGTAGTTGATAGTTAGTAGTATGTAGTTCAGCAGATACCCTCGCTATGGTCCAATAGGTCTCCTGGTGTCTGTTACTCCTATGTAATCCTATGTAATCCTCCTCCTATATATACTTCTTCTCCTCCTACTCCTTCTTCTTCTTCTTCTCCTCCTCCTCCTCCTCTTCTTCCTCCTCCTACTCCTTCCCCTCCTCCTCCTCCTCCTCCTACCCAGTTTTCTTCCGATAGATGATTCCTCCTACTCCTCCTCTTCCTTCTTCTCCTCCTCCTCTTCTTCCTCCTACTCCTTCCCCCATCTCCTCCTACTCTTCCTCCTCCTCCTCCTCCTTCCCCCCCATCTCCTCCTCCTACTACTACTACTACAAATACTACTACGAAATCACTTATAAATAAAAGTATATAACTGTAAATATTGTTTTTTTCACCTCTACTAAACCAACAGTATTGAAAAGTTTTTATAAGTTTTTGAGAAAGAAGTAAAATGATAGAAACTAAAAATAAAAAGAAATATATAGATAGAAAAAGAAAGAAAGAAAAATGATAGAAAGAAATAATAGACAAAAATCTGAAAGAAATTATCGAAAAAATACTCAAATTATTATAAACCCAAAATTGGCATATATAAAATTGTTATGGACGTCGCATAAAAAAAAAAATCATCTATATACGCAATGAAAAAGAACAAAAAACTACAAAAATAGGCTGAAATTAGAGATTTATGACACACAAACACACACACAAATAAATAAAAATACATAAAGTCTCTGGGCCTTTGCTTTAGGCTCAGTTCTTGGGGCTGGAACGTGACAGTGAGCCAGTGCCAGCCAATTAACTCATTACGCTAATTACTCATTAAGGGCTTGTTCTACGCAAAATATTTCTTCTGACGACCCCCATTGATTTTGACACCACTACTTGCATGTCAAATTTCAGCTCAATCCGACAATAATTAGGAGTAGTTATACACTTTTTGGCGGAAACTTGGCTCCAGTCTTATGGTAAGCTGCCAATAAACCTAATTCAACCTAAAAAAAATTCTCATTAATCTAACTTAACTATAAATCTAACAAAACAAAAAAAATATATCGTTAATGAGGATGTTAGATGGAGTGTTAGAGGATGTTAGATGGGGTGTTAGAGGATGTTAGATGGGGTGTTAGAGGATGTTAGATGGAGTGTTAGAGGATGTTAGATGGGGTGTTAGAGGATGTTAGATGGGGTGTTAGAGGATGTTAGATGGGGTGTTAGAGGATGTTAGATGGGGTGTTAGAGGATGTTAGATGGGGTGTTAGAGGATGTTAGATGGGGTGTTAGAGGATGTTAGATGGGGTGTTAGAGGATGTTAGATGGAGTGTTAGAGGATCTTTTCACCAAACCATGGGGGAAAAAATGTAATTGCAGCATTTTTGAACATTTAGAGACTAATAAAATAAAATCAAAATCAAAAAATAAAATATATATAAAATAATAATACAAATATATATATAATAAAAAACATTATTAGAGAATTCGCTAAACATTTTTGAAGGAAATATAGAAATTGAATTAAAATATGTTAACTGACTCACTACATACAGGACATTATGGACAATATAGTAGAAAGACCAATTTAGAGAGAGAGAGAGAGAGAGAGAGAGAGAGAGAGAGAGAGAGAGAGAGAAGAGAGAGAGAGAGAGAGAGAGAGAGAGAATTTAAGAAAGAACTAAATTTTACTGATAACTACAACTTATAGAGAGAGAGAGAGAGAGAGAGAGAGAGAGGAGAGAGAGAGAGAGAGAGAGAGAAGAGAGAGAGAGAGAGAGAGAGAGAGAGAGAGAGAGAGAGAGAGAGAGATTTAAGAAAGAACTAAATTTTACTGATAACTACAACTTATAGAGAGAGAGAGAGAGAGAGAGAGAGAGAGAGAGAGAGAGAGAGAGATTTAAGAAAGAACTAAATTTTTACTGATAACTACAACTTATAGAGAGAGAGAGAGAAGAGAGAGAGAGAGAGAGAGAGAGAGAGAGAGAGAGAGAGAGAGAGAGAGAGAGAGAGAGAGAGAGAGATTTAAGAAAGAACTAAATTTTACTGATAACTACAACTTATAGAGAGAGAGAGAGAGAGAGAGAGAGAGAGAGAGGAGAGAGAGAGAGAGAGGAGAGAGAGAGAGAGAGAGAGAGAGAGAGAGAGAGAGAGATTTAAGAAAGAACTAAATTTTACTGATAACTACAACTTATAGAGAGAGAGAGAGAGAGAGAGAGAAGAGAGAGAGAGAGAGAGAGAGAGAGAAGAGAGAGAGAGAGAGAGAGAGAGAGAGATTTAAGAAAGAACTAAATTTTACTGATAACTACAACTTATAGAGAGAGAGAGAGATTTAAGAACTCTACATTTTACTGATAACTACAACTGAGAGAGAGAGAGAGAGAGAGAGAGAGAGAGAGAGATTTAAGAACTCTACATTTTACTGATAACTACAACTGAGAGAGAGAGAGAGAGAGAGAGAGAGAGAGAGAGAGAGAGAGAGAGAGAGAGAGAGAGAGAGAGAGAGAGAGAGAGATTTAAGAAAGAACTAAATTTTACTGATAACTACAACTTATAGAGAGAGAGAGAGAGGAGAGAGAGAGAGAGAGAGAGAGAGAGAGAGAGAGAGAGAGATTAAAGAAAGATTACTCTACATTTAACTGATTCCTACAACTAAGAGAGAGAGAGAGAAGAGAGAGAAGAGAGAGAGAGAGAGAGAGAGAGAGAGAGAGAGAGAGAGAGAGAGAGAGAGACAGAGACAGACAGAGAGACAGAGACAGAGACACACAGACAGAGAGAGAGAGAGAGAGACACACAGACAGAGACAGAGAGAGAGAGGAATACCCAATAGACGGACAAAAAATACTACTTGAAGTCAGAGATAAAATATTTTTATTCAAAACTGCCGCAGACATTATGGTGAACTAGCTTAATACACCACTGTATGTGTGTGTGTGTGTGTGTGTGTGTGTGTGTGTGTGTGTGTGTGTGTGTGTGTGTGTGTGTGTGTGTGTGTTGTCCCCGCCCCCCCAGACCCCTCTCACACCCTCACACACACACACACACACACACGCACACACAAGGATATAATCAGTATTTTTTTTCATTTTTCTGAATTTTCACTTCTTTCATAATTTTCACTTCTTTCATCACAGCCTAAACCACTAAGCCTCTCAGACTGCTTTCATTTCTTTCATTGCTTTCCTTTCCCTCGCTATCTATCTACCTACTTACCCTCTGTCTCCTATACCCACCACACACACACACACACACACACCTAACACCCTGCCTGTATGTATATGCGTGTGTATGTGTGTGTGTGTGTCCATGTATACCAATAATAATAGCTCAAAACACACATACAGTCACCCAAATACAGACACACACACACACACACACAGCCTGCTTGTGAGTGTGTGTGTTTGTCAGTGTCATTCACCCATGGTCTTGTCCAGGCGAGCTGGATTCGCGATCACCAGTTTCACCTCCCAGTGCGAATTTAGAGCTCATTATTACCGATCTTTGGGTAATGCTGGGACCTCACACACCACACACACCCATCCCATTGCTCAAGGGGGACAGTAACCACCAGAATTCGTCAGGATCGAACGTTGGACCACGGAATGATGCCTGGCGCTAATCTCTAAGCCACTGAGCCACTGAGGCGGTGTGTGTACGTGTGTGTGTGTGTGCATGTGTACCAATAATAATAGCAAAACACACACATACACACAGTCAGCCAAACACACACACACACACACACAGATCTAACACACACACTTCAGAGGGGGCGATAATTTGATCTTAGCTGTTGTTGTTGTTGTTGTTGTTTTAGCTGTTACTGTTGGTGTGGGTGGGTGTGGGTGTGGGTGACGTGGGGCAACGGGTGTGGGTGTTCCAGCCCCCCCCGCCCCCCACGAGGTCACTCCCACTCTGTAGTACCCGGGGGCTTGGAGGTCAGGTCGTACAGAACTCGGTTTATACCGGCGACCGACAGGATTTCTGCTACCATCTTGTTGATTAGCTGTTTGGGAGAGAGAGAGGGAGAGAGAGAGAGAGAGAGAGAGAGAGAGAGAGAGAGAGAGAGAGAGAGAGAGAGAGAGAGAGAGAGAGAGAGAGAGAGAGAGAGAGAGAGAGATTGGGGGATGAAGCAAATTCTGTCTACTACTACTACTACAAAAAAAAAAAAAAAAAAAAAAAAAAAAAAAAAAAAAAAAAAAAAAAAAAAAAAAAAAAAAAAAAAATAATAATAAAAAACTTTACATTACCCTTTCAGGTACAGATGACGTCTTTGAGCGTCATCCAAAAATAATATTTTAAAATATTTATTAAAAATCTTACAAAGCGCGTGGTTGACGTGAGATTCACTTGACCGTTTGAGCGAATTACAATATATTTATTAAAAAAAAAACCTTTACGCTATCTTTCACTTGGTTGCATGGCTTTATTTTTGAGTGAATTACAATATATTATGCTTCATTGGAAAGGACATTTATTCAGCTGTGTCATGGAATGTAGAAAAATCTTCTATGATGACAAGTTGATTTTTGGCATATTATTTTTTGCCGCAAGGTTTTTTTTTTTTTTTTCACTTCTAACTCAAGGTTTTGTAAGTTATTTTCACGCTAGCGTATTTTTTGAGCCTTGTATGATATAGGAAATGGTCTTAGCTTAAAAACAAAACATAATGGAACTCGATGCCTTGGATAGTTTAGTTTCTAGACGCGGTGGAAGTACAACTTTTTTCCCGCGCCTGACATTTCGGGTCACAATGGGTTGACGCGGGACAACAAAAAGTGAATGACAAGGCTGACGTGAAAGGGTTAATTGAACTTATAAACAAAAATTTCACATCCCACTTCCGAAGGGAAAAAAAAAAAAAAAAAAAAAAAAAAAAAAAAAAAAAAAAAAAAAAAAAAAAAAAAAAAAAAAAAAAAAAAAAAAAAAAAAAAAAATAATAATAATAATAATAATAATAATAATAAATAAATAAATAAATAAATAAATAAATAAATAAATAAATAAATAAATAAATAAAATAAAATAAAATAAAATAAAAAACCCACCACTTAACTTAATTGAACTTATAAACACACACACACACAACACACACACACACATCCCACCCCTTCGCAGCCCCTCACCTCAACAGGGATGTGCTTGCCAGGCAGCGCTGGTATGCCGGTCATGAAGTCGTGTGTGATGAAGGGTCGCAGCACCACGGCACGCTGACAGGAGGGCAGGCGTGCCACGGGGTCACGGTCAAAGTGTACGGGCAGGAGGACCACGGGCATCTGAGCGATCTTTTCCATGTAGCTAGACTCTGCTAGGACCTGTTAGAAGGAGAGAGGGAGGGAGAGAGGGTGTGTTAGAGATAGGGAGATAGAGAGAGGGTGTGAGAGAGAGAGGGTGAGAGAGAGAGAGGGTCAGTATGTGTGTGTGTTCCATGTAACTAGATTCTGCTAGGACCTGTTAGAGAGAGAGAGGGAGTGGGTGTGTTAGTGGGTGTTAGATGGGGTGTTAGAGGATGTTAGATGGAGTTTGATGAGGTTTCACCCTCTCAGTGCGAGTTTGGAGCTCATTATTACCGATATTTGGGCAATGCTGGAACCTCACACACCACACACACCCATCCCATTGCTCAAGGGGGACAGTACCGCCTGAATTTCTCGGTGGAAAAATCCCCGGAATATGCGGGGCCGGGGATCGAACGCCGGACCACAGAATGGTGCCTGGCGCTCTAACCCACCGAGCCACTCAGGCAGTGTGTGTTGACAGGGAAGTAAGGAAGGCAAGGAAAGGACACACACACAACACACACACACACTAAAACTGAGACTAAAGACTAAAACTCCCAACACTTGAGAAAAGAAGAGAAAGGGGAGATTTTATAGCAGTGTATAGTAGTAGTAGTAGTAGTAGTAGTAGTACAGTAGTAGTAGTAGTAGTACAGTAGTAGTAGTAGTAGTAGTAGTACAGTAGTAGTAGTAGTAGTAGTAGTAGTAGTAGTAGTAGTAGTAGTACAGTAGTAGTAGTAGTACAGTAGTAGTAGTAGTAGTAGTAGTAGTAGTACAGTAGTAATAGTAGTAGTAGTAGTAGTAGTAGTAATAGTAGTAGTAGTAGTAGTAGTAGTAGTAGTAGTAGTAGTAGTAGAGCATCAATGGGTCTGGAAAACATGGCTAGAGAAGATCTGTTTGTGTGGGACGACAGAAGTACAAGAGGTCATGAGAAGAAATTGAAAAGGACAACATGCAAGAGGGACATACAAAATACAGCTTCCCGTCTAGAAGCCTAGAAGCCTGGAACAACCTTGATGCAAAAGTGATTAATGCAAGAACTATTCAGGACTTCAAAGGCAAGCTGGATAATAGTAGCCTTGCAGACGGGACAGTACGAGCATAACTCTTTGCCTGTATGTTACAACTAGCTAGTAAATACACCCACAGACACAGACACCCACACCCACCTACAGACACACCCACCCACACCCACACGCACCTGGTTGACCAAGAAGTCGGCCTGTCTGAGGGTGGCGAGGACCCCCGGCGTGAGGTTGGTCTGTGTCACATCCTGCACTAGATCCTTCACTGCGCCCCCAAACACAAAACAAACCCTGCAACAACACACACACACACAAGTATAAATAAGTCACACGGTATAAATAAGTCACAGTATAAATGAGTCACACGGTATAAATAAGTCACACGGTATAAATAAGTCACACGGTATCAATAAGTCACACGTTATCAATAAGTCACACGGTACAAATAAGTCACACGGTATCAATAAGTCACACGGTATCAATAAGTCACACGGTATCAATAAGTCACACGGTATCAATAAGTCACACGGTATAAATAAGTCACAGTATAAATGAGTCACACGGTATAAATAAGTCACACGGTATAAATAAGTCACACGGTATAAATAAGTCACACGGTATAAATAAGTCACACGGTACAAATAAGTCACACGGTATAAATAAGTCACACGGGATAAATAAGTCACACGGGATAAATAAGTCACACGGTATAAATAAGTCACACGGTATAAATAAGTCACACGGTATAAATAAGTCACACGGTATAAATAAGTCACACGGTATAAATAAGTAAAACGGTATAAATAAGTCACACGGTATAAATAAAGTCACACGGTATAAATAAGTCACACGGTATAAATAAGTCACACGGCATAAATAAGTCACACTGTATAAATAAGTCGCACGGTATAAATAAGTCGCACGGTATAAATAAGTCACACGGTATAAATAAGTCAGTGTAAATAAGTCACACGGTATAAATAAGTCAGTGTAAATAAGTCACACGGTATAAATAAGTCACACGGTAGACCAGTTAATTTCTTAGCCGTATTACTCTCTCTATTTCTTACACGTATAAAAATCCTATAGTAAAAAAAAAAAAAATTCGTTACCGCACAAAAAAATATTCTTTAAAATTTCACACACGAGGGAAAAAAATCGATGGTGAAAAAGACTGTCTCGTTAACCCCTTGAGGCCCAGAGCGTAATTGCCATTGTAATTTGTGTACCATTAGACGCTTTGTAGTGAGTATAAGCAATGTTTTATAGCTATGACCTGTTTAGTATCCTTGTCCACTAACTCATGTGGTATATTCAGTGACTTTTCCTTATTTTATGGCTGACAACAGACCATTTTATATAGCCAAGGAAAGATCTGGGCGTGAAGGGGTTAATATTACTACTACTACTACTACTACTACTACTACTACTAGATCTGGGCGTGAAGGGGTTAAGATTACTACTACTACTACTACTAGATCTGGGCGTGAAGGGGTTAAGATTACTACTACTACTACTACTAGATCTGGGCGTGAAGGGGTTGAAACTGACCTATTTCTATAATTTTTGGCCGAACTAACTCATATAAATACAACTGACCTGTTAATATTGTGGCATATTTTGGGTATAAGTCTTGCTAGGGAGAGGAGGTCCGCCCAGACAGGCTCGGCATCGCAGGACAGGGTGGCGACGTAACTGTAGGTCCGGCAATCACCCTGGGGGGGGAAGATAAGATAAGATACTTTGATCCTATCTAGACACATTGCAAGTACCAACGACAAGGTTATTGACTATACAAAGCGCCACCACGCCAGGACGAACTTGGTGGCCTCGAACCGCTGACCGAATGCAGGAAGAAGAGGAGTAAGAAGAAGAGGAAGAGGAGGAGGAGGAGGAGGAGGAGGAGGAGGAGGAGGAGGAGGAGGAGGAGGAGGAGGAGGAGGAGGAGGAGGAGGAGGAGGAGGAGGAGGAAGAAGAAGAAGAAGAGGAGGAGGAGAAGATACTTTGATCCTATCTCGACACTTTGCAAGTACCAACGACAAGGTTATTGACTATACAAAGCGCCACCACGCCAGGACGAACTTGGTGTAAGGGAGAAGGAGGGGGAAGAGATGGGAAGGAGAGAAAGGAGAGAGAGAGAGAGAGAGAGAGAGAGAGAGAGAGAGAGAGAGAGAGAGAGAGAGAGAGAGAGAGAGAGAGAGAGAGAGAGAGAGAGGAGAGAGAGGAGAGAGAGAGAGAGAGAGAAAGAGAGAGAGAGAGAGAGAGAGAGAGGAGAGAGAGAGAGAGAGAGAGAGAGAGAGAGAGAGAGAGAGAGAGAGAGAGAGAGACACACTCTTACCTGCACCCCTACAGACTTAATAGGGAGAAGAGTAGCAAACAGCGTCTGGGTGAGAGAGATGCGATGGAGGTCTGTTCTTTCTTCCTCAGACGTGCAGTTGTCGATTCGCATGAGAAGGCCGTGTTTCTGCGGATGAGGGAATGCCCGGGTGACTGACGGGTGACTGAAGGGTGACACATACATCCACACACACATACAGGCAGCAGCGTCGCCCGGATGAGAGTGGGTGAGGCGTTACGGATGAAAATGTACCAAGTTTTTTTTCCATTTTTTATAACAATCAATTTTTTTCTCTTAACATTCCTACTTATTTCTGCGGATGAGTGAGTTTCTGGGTGGCTGATGGGTGACTGACGGGTGACACATACAGGCAGCAGCGTTGCCCGGATGTGAGTGGGTGAGACATTACGGATGAAAATATATGGGGCTTTTTTTTCTACTTTTTTTTTTTACATTCCTACTTAATTCTGCGGATGAGTGAGTTTCTGGGTGACTGACGGGTGACTGACAGGTGACACATACATCCACACACACATACAGGCAGCAGCGTCGCCCGGATGTGAGTGGGTGAGGCGATATGGATGAAAACGTACGAATAAATCTGTGTTTTCTGTAGCGTCAACATGATAAACATACCTTTTGAACACTTGCGGCATAGTCCACGATCACCTTCAAAATAACTTGTGTCTCGGAGAAGTCCCGTTCCATGTAGGGTTCATCCGCACAGAGCACCCGGATGGCAAGGCCGGGACCAGGGAACGGATGGCGCTGTACAAATTCATCCAGAAGGCCGAGGTCCCTGCCAATCTGCCTCACCTGTAGATGAACGGATGATTGAATGGATGAGAGTGACAGGTGGATGAGAGGATGACAGGTGGATGAGTAACTGGATGAAACATGGATGACAAATTTACGATGAACAGTAAGAAAAATAATTGATAGTTCATACAAAACCCCCACACAGGCATCCACCCAGGCATCCACAAACACACACCCACACCCACACAGCCATCCACAGACAACCACCCACCCACCAGGCATCCACACCCACCCACCCAGGCATCCACACCCACCCACCCAGGCATCCACACCCACCCACCCAGGCATCCACAAACACACACACCCAGGCATCCACAAACACACACACCCAGCCATCCACAGACACACCCACAGCCATCCACAAACACACACCCAGCCACCCACAAACACACACACAGCCATCCACAAACACACACACCCAGCCATCCACAAACACACACCCAGCCATCCACACACACCCCACACACACCCAGCATCCACCCACAAAACACACCCAGCCATCCACAAACACACACACCCAGCCATCCCACAACACACACCCAGCCATCCACAAAAACACACACCACCCCGCCATCCACAAAACACACACACCAGCCATCCACAAACACACACCCAGCATCCACAAAACACACACCCAGCCATCCACAAACACACACCCAGCCATCCACAAACACACACCCAGCCATCCACAAACACACACCCCAGCCCTCCACAACACACACACACCCAGCCATCCACAACACACACACACCCAGCCATCCACAAACACACACCCAGCCATCCACAAACACACACCCCAGCCATCCACAAACACACACACCCAGCCATCCACAACACACCCCACCCAGGCCATCCACAAACACACCCCCCAGCCATCCACAACACAACACCCACAGCCATCCACAGACACACCCACAGCCATCCACAACACACACCCAGCCATCCACAAACACACACCCAGCCATCCACAAACACACACCCAGCCATCCCACAACACACACCACAGCCATCCACAAACACACACCCAGCCATCCACAAACACACACACAGCCATCCACAAACACACACCCAGCCATCCACAACACACCACCCAGCCATCCACAAACACACACACCAGCATCCACAAACACACACCCAGCCATCCACAAACACACACCCAGCCATCCACAACACACACCCAGCCATCCACAAACACCCCACCCCAGCCATCCCCAAACACACACCCAGCCATCCACAAACACACACCCAGCCATCCACAAACACACCCACCAGCCATCCACAAACACACACCACACAGCCATCCACAAACACACACCCAGCCATCCACAAACACACACCAGCCATCCACAAACACACACCCCAGCCATCCACAAACACACACCCAGCCATCCACAAACACACACAGCCATCCCCACCATCCACAAACACACACCACAGCCATCCACAACACACACACACAGCCATCCACAAAACACACCACACAGCCATCCACAAACACACACCAGCCATCCACAAACACACACACAGCCATCCACAACCACACACACCAGCCATCCACAAACAACACACACACAGCCATCCCACAAACACACACCCAGCCATCCACAAAACACACACCCAGCCATCCACAAACACAACACACACAGCCATCCACCGACACAAACACACACCAGCCATCCACAAACAACACCCACACAGCCATCCACAACACAAACACACACCCAGCCATCCACAAAACACACACCCAGCCATCCACACACACCAACCACACACACACAGCCATCCACAAACACACACACCCAGCCATCCACAAACACACACACACAGCCATCCACAACACAACATCACACACCAGCCATCCACAACACACACACACAGCCATCCACCAAAACACACACACAGCCATCCACAAACAAACACACACAGCCATCCACAAACACACACCCAGCCATCCACAGACACAAACACACACACAGCCATCCACACACAACACACACAGCCATCCACAGACACAACACACACCAGCCATCCACAAACACACACCCAGCCATCCACAGACACAACACACCACAGCCATCCACAGACACAACACACCACACACAGCCATCCACAAACACACCCACAGCCATCCACAAACACACACACACAGCCATCCACAGACACAACACACACACAGCCATCCACAACACACACACACACAAGCCACCACAACAAAACACACACACAGCCATCCACAGACACAAACACACACACAGCCATCCACAGACACAACACACACAGCCATCCACAGACACAACACACACAGCCATCCACAGACACAACAACCCCAAAACACCAGCCATCCACGACACAAACCACACACAGCCATCCAGACACACACACACACACAGCCATCCAGACACAACACACACAGCCATCCACAGACACAAAACAGCCATCCACAGACACAAACACACACAGCCATCCACAGACACACACACACAGCCATCCACAGACACACACACACAGCCATCCACAGACACACACACACAGCCATCCACAGACACAACACCACACAAGCCACACAACAGCACATCACACAGCACATCACAGACACACACACACCAACCCAGGCATCCACAGACACACACAGCCATCCACAGACACACACACAGCCATCCACAAGACACAAACACATACAGCCATCCACAGACACAAACACACACAGCCATCCACACACACACCCAGCCATCCACAAACACACAGCCATCGACAGACACACACACACCCAGCCATCCACAGACACAAACACCCACACAGCCATCCACAGACACACACACATCCACCCACCCACCTCGTCCTTGTGGAAGTCTCTGAGGGCTCCACCACCCTGCCCTGCCCTCTCAACACCCGCACCAGGTCAGTGTCGTTGTGGTGGGTTTTAATCGTCTGTGCTGCCCCCGACACTAAACTGGATGCAGACTCGATGAGGTCAGGTCGCAGCGTGCCTTGACCTAGCATGACGTCCTCCGTGCGTAGGTTCATCTCTGCTATGACCTCGTTCGCGACCTGAGGGATAGATTGACCATTGAGACCCAGAACGTGATTGCCATTGTAATTTGTGTACCATTAGACGCTTTGTAGTGAGTATAAGCAATGTTTTATAGCTATGACCTGTTTAGTATCCTTGTCCACTAACTCATGTGGTATATTCAGTGACTTTTCCTTATTTTATGGCTGACAACAGACCATTTTATATAGCAAAGGAAAGATCTGGGCGTGAAGGGGTTAATATTACTACTACTACTAACTACTACTACTACTAACAACAGGCCATTTTATATAGCAAAGGAAAGATCTGGGCGTGAAGGGGTTAATATTACTACTTCTAACTACTACTACTACTACTTACTACTACTACTACATACTACACAACAGCTCATTTTATATAGCAAAGGAAAGATCTGGGAAAGATACTGTTATTACTACTACTACTACCACTACAACTACTGCTACTACTACTGTTATTACTACTACTCCCACTAGATTACTACTACTACTACTCCTACCACTACTCCTACCACTACTACTCCCACTACTACTACTACTACTACCACCACTACTACCACTACTACTACTACCACCATTACCACCACTACTACTACTCCCACTATACTCTTCCTCCACCACCACTACCACTCCCACCACTACAACAACCACTACTACTACTACCACCACTAATATTACTACCACCGCTGCTACTACTACCACCATTACAACTACTACCACCGCTACAACTACTACCACCACTACAACAACCACTACTACTACAACTACTACTACAACTACAACAACCACTACTACTACAACTACAACAACACTACTACTACTACTACTACAACTACCACTACTACTGACCTTGATAAAAGTGTCTCCAATGATCTTCCTCTTCTCCTCGGGGCTAAAGGTCATACACAGGAGGCTGGTGACCTTCTTCCTGCCCATGGGGTCACTAAGGTCAACTGGGATACTCGTGACACCGTCGTAGAACTGGTGTCTGGCGTTGATGACTGGGGGGGGAGAGGGGGTTAGTGTGTGTGTGTGTGTGTGTGTGTGTGTGTGTGTGTGTGTGTGTGTGTGTGTGTGTTGTGTGTGTGTGTTGATGACTGGGGGGGGAGAGGGGGTTAGTGTGTGTGTGTGTGTGTGTGTGTGTGTGTGTGTGTGTGTGTGTGTGTGTGTGTGTGTGTGTGTGTGTGTGTGTGTGACAGGATAATAGACGTGAGAATTTTAATTTTAGGGGAAAGGGTTGAAACGTCCTTTTTTTTTTTTTGGGTGGGGGTTGAAATGTCCTTTTTTTGGGGTGGGGGTTGAAAGGTCCTTTTTTTTGGGTGAGGGTTGAAATGTCCTTTTTTTTGGGTGAGGGTTGAAATGTCCTTTTTTTTGGGTGGGGGTTGAAAGGTCCTTTTTTTTGGGTGGGGGTTGAAATGTCCTTTTTTTTGGGGAGGGTTGAAATGTCCTTTTTTTGGGTGTGGGTTGAAATGTCTTTTTTTGGGTGGGGGTTGAAATGTCTTTTTTTTGGGTGGGGGTCGAAATGTCCTTTTTTTTGGGTGGGGGTTGAAATGTCTTTTTTTGGGGGGGTCGAAATGTCCTTTTTTTTTGGGTGGGGGTTGAAATGTCCTTTTTGGGTGGGGTGAGGTTTTTTATGTGGTTTTTTTTTTTGGGTGGGGGTTGAAATTCCTTTTTTTGGGTGGGGGTTGAAATGTCCTCTTTTTTGGGTGGGGGGTTGAAATTCCTTTTTTTGGGTGGGGGTTGAAATGCCTTTTTGGGGGGGGTTGAAATGTCCTTTTTTTCGGTGGGGTTGAAATCTTTTTTTGGGTTGAAATATTTTTTTGGGTGGGGGGGTAAATGTCCTTTTTTTTGGTTTTGTTGGTGGGGGTTGAAATGTCCTTTTTTTTGGGTGGGGGTGTTGATGTCTTTTTTTTGGTGGGGTTGAAATGTCCTTTTTTGTTGGAATGCCTTTTGGTGGGGTTGAAATGTCCTTTTTTTTGGTGGGGGTTGAAATTTTTTTTTTTGGTGGGGGTTGAAATGTCTTTTTTTTGGGGGGGTTGAAATGAATTTTTTTTGGGTGGGGGTTGAAATGTCCTTTTTTTTTGGGTGGGGTTGAAATTTCCTTTTTTTTTGGGTGGGTGAGTCTTTTTTTTTGAAATGGTTAATGTCTTTTTTTGGGTGGGGGTTGAAATTGTCTTTTTTGTGGGGTTTGAAGTCGTGGGGTTTGGAATGTCCGTTTTTTTCTGATTGTACCCTACCTAATCCCCCCCAGGCCCTTGTATTCGGTTTGGGTTTGGGTGTGGGGGTTGGGGGCTTTTTTTCTCTGGGAAGGGGGTATCGAGATGTCTGTAACTTACCGTCACACCCCTCAACCTCCCCTCTATAGCTACTTAAGAGTATTCTGTGTGGCTCAGTGGGTTGGGGGTGCGGAGCATTCTGAGGTCCAGCGGTTGATCCCACACACCCTTCTTTATCCTCTCTCTACTCACAAACACAACACAACCTTCTCTCTCCTCAGCAGACTCCACTTGGCTCTCTCTCGAGCACAGGTCACCCCACCTCTCTCTTATCTCTCTTCTCTCTCCTAAAAGGCATAAACACCTACGTCCCTTCCTCTCTCTTTCCCCTACATCTTCTCTCTCTCCTCACACACACCACAAGCCACCCCACCACACACACAAGACATACAACAGCCTCTTCCACTCCAAACCACCCCACCCCCTCTCTCCTCTCTCTCTCACATACACACACAGCCTCTCCTACACACACACACCACACAAGCCCTCTCTCTCTCCACACACAAACAAAACGCCTTTCTCTCTCTCCACACACAACACAAGGCCCTCTCTCTCTTTCTCTCCACATAAAGCCCAACCCTCTTTCTCCCTCACACCCCACAACCCTCTCCCACCTCACACAAACACACCCTTTCCTCTCCACACACACACAAAGCCCCTCCTCTCTCTCATCACACAACACAAACCCTTTCTCTCTCACATCACACAATCCCTCTCTCTCTTCTCTCCCACACACACACAAACCCTTCTCTCCACCCTCCCACACACAGCCACCTCTCTCGCCCACCCACACCAACACCCTTCTTGCTCCCGCCTCCAACAAAGCACCCTCTCTCTTCTTCCGACAAACCAATATCATATGCACCTCTCGACCACACCACATGACAGACGGCACCTCTACACAACACGCCCACAACGCCTTCTTCATGGCGTCTCACAGCACACGAAGGCTTCTGCTCTCTCTCACACACACACAGCCCTCTCTCTCGCTCTCCCACACACACACAAAGCCCTCTCTCTCTCTCTCTCCCACACACACACAAAGACCCCTCTCTCTCTCTCTCCACACACACACAAAGCCCCACCTCTCTCTCATACACACACAGCCCTCTCTCTCTCTCACACACACACACACAAAGCCCCACCTCTCTTACACACACCCCCACCTTTCAGTTTGAGTCCCAGCCTCCGTAGTGACTGCTCCACCTGCAGGGATTCATTCTTCCGCATGAACCCGTTGTCTATATGTACCGCGATGACCTGCTCCTCACTCAGGGCCTTGTGGAGCAGAGCGGCACACACGGTAGAGTCAACCCCGCCGCTCACCAACATCTGAGGGGTTGGAGAGAAGGTATGGGGTTGAGATGTGGTTGGGATTTTTTTTTTTTTTTATGCGAATTTTTTTAATGCGTTTTTTTTTTTATGCGGTTTTTTTTGTGTTTTTTTGTTTTTTATATGCGATTTTTTCTTTTCTTTTTGGTGTAATTTTTTTTTTTTGGGGGGGTTGGGGGTTGAAATGTGTTTTTTTTGGGTTGAGGTTGGAATTAACCTTTTTTTTGGGGGGGGATAGGGGTTGAACTGTACTATTTTCTACTGTTTCATTTTGGGGGAGGGTGGTGAAATATGGATTTTTTTCACTTTTGGGTTGATGTCAGTTTTTCTCACCAACATCTGTGTGAGAGGTGGAGAGAAGGTATGGGGTTTATATAATTGTATTTATATAATATGTTTGAATGTATGGGGTTTATATAATTGTATTTATATAATATGTTTGAGTGTATGGAGGTGGGGTTTTTTTTTTTTTTTTGGGGGGGTGGGGATTTTTTTTTTTTGGGGGGCGGGGATGAATTTTTTTTTTTTTTTGAGGTGATGATTTTTTTTTTGGGTGTTTTTTTTTTTTTTTTGGGGTGGGGATGATTTTTTTTTTTGGGTGGATTTTTTTTTTTGGGTGAGTTTTTTTTTTTTTTTTTGGGGTGGGGATGATTTTTTTTTTTGGGTGGGGTTTTTTTTTTTTTTTTTGGGGTGGGGATGATTTTGTTTTTTGGGTGAGTTTTTTTTTTTTTTTTTGGGTAGTTTTGTTTATTGAAGTGGAATTTTTTTTTTGTCCCCCTAGCAGTACCCCCCCACCCTGGTTTGAGGTGGGGGGGTGTTCAGTGGGGGGTTGGGGGTTGCTCTGGGAAGGGGGTATCGAGGTGGGGTGTAACTACCACCTCCACCCCTTCTTTACCTTCCCCTACTATAGCTACTTACATATACATAACACACACACACACACAGGCACCCCCCCCCACACTACCCTACCTCACACACAAACACCCCCCCCCACACTACCCTACCTCACACACAAACACCCCCCCACACTACCCTAAACACACACAAACACCCCCACACTACCCTAAACACACACAAACACCCCCCCACACTACCCTAAACACACACAAACACCCCCCCCACACTACCCTAAACACCCCCACACTACCCTAAACACACACACAACACCCCCACACTACCCTAAACACACACAAACACCCCCCCACACTACCCTAAACACACACAAACACCCCCCCACACTACCCTAAACACACACAACACCCCACACTACCCTACCACACACAAACACCCCCCCACACTACCCTAAACACACACAAACACCCCCACACTACCCTACCACACACCAGACAGGGGCAGGATTAGGACTATTAATAAAAAAAATCATAATCCAAGGCTGTGATGACATAATCATAATGAAATCATAACAAATATGAAGCCACAGCTTTAATCATAATCAAATCATAATCATATTTTTCTTCATAATAATCAATGATTAAAATGTGATTATTGTGATTATTTCATTGTATTTTCCATGTAGCAGTTATATTTCTCATAAATAAATTAGCCAATTTCATATATATGTGTTCCAGGTACAGGCATGTTTGCAAGGCATTTACATTGTGTATTTTCTGCGGGGGAGCAAGAGAAATGTTGCTTGCAAGCGGTCACTGTTCTCTTGCTGTATCCCCGCACAAAACAAAACATTCCCCCGTCACTTGCCCCGTGAGAGGGTGACGCGGCGGCTCAGATGTAAGCAAAACAAAGATCAAAGGACTATTTTGACCCTGTAGATATTGTCACACTGGGAGGCATCCTTTACCCTCATAGTCAGAAAAGTGTGCACATTCAGGAAACGTGCTGAGAAATGTAATGTGATGATAAGTAGCCGAGCAATGAGGTGATGAAGCCAAACAAGTGGGAGCAAGTGTTTATGCATTGTTTTACTTAAAGCTCCGTCCACACTAACGGGCAATGCCTGCGGGCACAAGTGAGCAGTGTGCCTGTTGACGGGCTCACCGCTTGTGCCCGCGGGCAAATGAGTAAAATGCCCGTGACGGTAGGAGAGCAATTTCACCACAGGCAGTGCCCGGCAGTGCGTCGCCGCCAGACATACGAGGGTACATGCGGATCTTTGGAGCCACGATTGTCAGTTTGTCAGTTATTTACGAATTTACACTACGCCTACATCAGAACATCATGTCTACCCCTCTGCCCAGCAAGAATCAGTGGTCAAGATATGTGATCCTTCACCTAATTGAACTTTATCGGCAACACCCGTGCCATAAAAGTGGAAAGTGAAAATGGACATATACAAAGACAGAGACAAAAAAGCTGCTGCTTTCCAGAGTATCACAAAGGCAATGCAAGGTGTAGGTGTCCGTGACAGTGGATGAGATTACAAAGACAATAGACACACTCCACAACCATCACAGACGGGAACTGAGAAAAAAAGATAAGTCAGAAAGGCTATGCTGTCCCTCATTCTGGTAGCCTGCTTTTCTATACATGGTGTTACTTTCACAAGGAGTGTATAGAATGTACTTGGGTCCATTCTCACATAGGTTATGAAGTCACGCATATTTCCATCTTGCAATTCTCGAAAAATTGCAACATGACTTCCCAAGTGTTTTCTTTTACTGAGCCCATCTTTGCTCCACTTCCTTGTCTCCACTTTGTCCTTTTTATTTTTCAGGCACAGCAATGACTATGGTGCCCAGTGCCAGCTTCTTACTGTCCTTTATGCTTCCCAGTGTTGTTGTACCACACAGTCTTCCTGAGAATGGCTACACTGCCTGGCTGCCCAGCTGCTGGCCTGTGACTGGGCCAGGCAGGCTCTGCTGTGTGGACAACAGTCTGGGTGCCCGCGGGCTTTTGCTGGTGACGGGCACTGCCTGGCGGGCTTTGCATGTTACTGTGGACGGAGCTCAACCCTTGTTTTTGAATACTTGTACTTGCATTAGTTATAAATGTATACTAATGCCATGCAAAATTTGGTCAGGAAGCCGATAGTGGTCTCAGTGTTTCTTAATAGCCATTGGTATTGTCAGCAAATCGGGTAAGAGTGAGGTGTGTGAAGGTGTTGATTTGTGTTTGTTGACAAGTCACACCTGCCTTGAAGGGAGTGACAAGTGCAGTACAAAACACTGTTCACTAATGTATAACTCAACAAAACAATGACATTAATAATAATACATAACTGAGTACAAATAATCACAATAACAGGTGACTGTAATCATCATCTAATCCTAAACAAGCAATAATAGAAACAATCTAATCACAATCACAAATACGTCAAGGCAAATAATCCTCAGCCAATCACAATCATAAAAAGGACAAAGCGACTCATCATAATCTAATCACAATCAAAAATTATTCCAGACGATAATCAAAATCAAATCATAATCATTGTTTATAATCCTGCCCATGTCTGCCTCACACCCCCACACATCCACTCCCTACACCCACACTCCCACACACACACCCCCACACACTCACCAGCACTTTATTGGAGCCCACAAACTCCTTGATATAGCTGACACACACTCACACTACCCTACCTCACACACACTCCCACCCACACAACCACACACACCCACACAACCACACCCCCACACACTCACCAGCACTTTATTGGAGCCCACATATTCCTTGATGTAGTTGATACACTGGAGTTCCCTGCTCTGAAGGGTGAAGGTGCCAGACAGACCGCTCACCTCATATAAAAAATTCTTCATCATCGTCAAACCTTGTTCTGTTAAGTCCACCTGTGTGTGTGTGGGTGTGTGTGTGTGTGTGTGTGTGTGGTGTGTGGGTGTGGGTGTGTGGGTGTGTGTGTGCGTGTGAGAGAGAGGGATGGGATAAAACGGTGTGTTAGTAAAAATATTATCACAGAAATAAAAAATTGTTGTATTTCAAGTTCGCTCTTTTAAAACATACACACACACACACACACACACCCTTACACACTACCCCACCTCCTCACCCTACACACACACACACACTACCCCAAACCCCCTCACCCTACACACACACTACCCCAAACCCCCTCACCCTACACACACACTACCCCAAACCCCCTCACCCTACACACACACACACCCTACACACCACACACACACACACCCAACCCTCACCCTACACACACACACACCCTTACACACACTACCCCCCCACCCACCCTACACACGCACACACACACACACCCTACACACACCACACGCATACCTCAGGGTGAAACTGCAGACCGTACAGACGTAGTTTATCGTTGGCCACGGCGGCGATGATGTTCCCCGATGTGGCGACCACCTTGAACCCCTCGGCCACCTTGTCTATGCTGTCCCCGTGCGTCAGTAACACCTGCTGCTTCACGCCCATGTACCTGTGAGGGGCGGCACACGGTTAAGGTTTTGGGTAGTAAAGCGGAAGCACTCTCACCACCACCACCACCCCCAAAAAAATGAAAAAAAAAAAAAAAAAAAAACGTCTGCTTCACACCCATGTACCTGTGAAGGGCGGCACACGGTTAAGATTTTGGGTAGTAAAGCGGAAGCACTCTCACCACCACCACCAAAAAAAACCAAAAAAAAAAAAAAACCTTCTGCTTCACACCCATGTACTATTGCAGAGGGGGTTGACGGTTAAATATATGGGTAGTAAAGCGTAAGCACTCTCACCACCCAGCAATATTAATAAAAATTACTTCTTTTTTACTCAAATGCATAGAAAACTTTACTAATATATTCTGTGCGGCAGTAATACCTGCTGCTTCACGCCCATGTACCTGTGAAGGGCGGCACACGGTTAAGGTTTTGGATAGTAAAGCGGAAGCACTCTCACCACCATAAAAAAAAAAAAAAAAAACTTATAATATTCATACGTACATAAAAAAAAAGGGTTGATGGCATGTTAAATATTTGGATAGTAAAGCGGAAGCACTCTCACCACCATAAAAAAAAAAAAAAAACTTATAATATTCATACGTACATAAAAAAAAAGGGGTTGATGGCATGTTAAATATTTGGATAGTAAAGCGGAAGCACTCTCACCACCCCCACCAAAAAAAAAAAACTTATAATATACATACGTACATAAAAAAAAGGGGTTGATGGCATGTTAAATATTTTGATAGTAAAGCGGAAGCACTCTCACCACCATAAAAAAAAAAAAAAAAAACTTATAATATTCATACGTACATAAAAAAAAGGGTTGATGGCATGTTAAATATTTTGATAGTAAAGCGGAAGCACTCTCACCACCATAAAAAAAAAAAAAAATACTTATAATATACATATGTACATAAAAAAAAGAGGAAATGCATATAAAAAAATAAAATAAAGGGGTTGATGGCAGGTTAAATTTATGGGTAGTAAAGCGTAAGCACTCCCACCACCCCCACCCCAAATTATTTTTTTAATATACATACATTAAAAAAGAGGAAATTAAGAAGATAACACCTGCTGCTTCACCCCCATGTACCTGCAGAAGGGGGTTGACGGTTAAGGTTTTGGGTAGTAAAGCGTAAGCACTCTCACCACCCCACACACACACACACACAAAAAAAAAAAAAATTGAGGAAAATACAGAAAATAACAAAAATAAAGGGGTTGACGGCAGGTTAAATTTATGGGTAGTAAAGCGTAAGCACTCTCACCACCAAAATAAAAAAAATAAAAAACACATATACATACGTAGGTACATAAAAAAATAGAGGAAATACATATAAATAACAAAAATATAGGGGTTGATGGCAGGTTAAATTTATGGGTAGTAAAGCTTAAGCACTCTCACCACCCCCCCAAAAAAAATATTATAAACTACATACATAAAAAAAAAGAGGAAATAAAGAAGATAACATAAATAAAGGAACAAATTAAGGGGTTGACAGCAGGTTAAATTTATGGGTAGTAAAGCTTAAGCACTCTCACCCCCCCCCCCCCCCAAAAAAAACCTACATAATATAGCTATACATTAAAAAAAGAGGAAATAACAAAGAAAAAGGGTTGATGGCAGGTTAAATTTATGGGTAGTAAAGCGTAAGCACTCTCACCACCCTCCCCCCCCAAAAAAAAAACTTTACATAATATAGCTATACATTAAAAGAGGAAATAAAGAAGAAATAACATAAATAAAGGAACAAATAAAGGGGTTGACGGCAGGTTAAATTTATGGGTAGTAAAGCTTAAGAACTCTCACCACCAAAATAAAAATTATATATAAAAAAAAAAACAATATAGGTACATAGCTACATACATTAAAAAGATGAAATAAAGAACAGATAACAAAAATAAAGGGGTTGATGGCATGTTAAATATATGGGTAGTAAAGCGTAAGCACTCTCACCCCCCCCAAAAAAAAATTAAATAAATTATAATATAGCTACATACATTAAAAAGATGAAATAAAGAACAGATAACAAAGAAAAAGGGGTTGACGGCAGGTTAAATATATGGGTAGTAAAGCGTAAGCACTCTCACCCCCCCCCCAAAAAAAATTAAATAAATTATAATATAGCTACATACATTAAAAAGATGAAATAAAGAACAGATAACAAAGAAAAAGGGGTTGACGGCAGGTTAAATATTTGGGTAGTAAAGCGTAAGCACTCTCACCCCCCCCAAAAAAAAATTAAATAAATTATAATATAGCTACATACATTAAAAAGATGAAATAAAGAACAGATAACAAAGAAAAAGGGGTTGACGGCAGGTTAAATATTTGGGTAGTATAGCGTAAGCACTCCCACCACCCAACAATAGCTTAACTTCACATCATATACATACATAACCAGACGAAATAAATAAGACCACAAAATTATAACACCCATGTACCGGGGGGGGGGGGGGGGGGGGGGCAGCAGCAGCAGGGTTAAATATCTGGGTAGTAAAGCAGAAGAACTCTCACCACCACCACCACCACAAAATAATAAAAAAATAATATAGCTAGTACATACATTGAGAGAGAAAAAAAAAAAAAAAAAAAAAAAAAAAAAAAAATATTACAAAATTAAAGGGACAAATGAAGGGGTTGGTGGCAGGTTAAATTTATGGGTAGTAAGGCGTAAGCACTCTCCCCACCCTCCTATATTTTACCCATAGGCCTATACAACCTAACTGAACACAAGACACGAGGCGTTTATTTCAGAAAGTCGATAAGCGCCATCCCTACAAAACTGCGGAAATGGCTTCAAAATGTTTCAACGTTCAAAAGATAGGACATTTTGAACAGTGAAACATTTTGAAGCTATTTACTGAGTTCTTTTATTGATTGCATTTATCAACTTTCTGAAATAAGTGCCCCACATCTCCACCCACCCTATAATAAGTGCCCCACACCTCCACCCACCCTATAATAAGTGCCCCACATCTCCACCCACCCTATAATAAGTGCCCCACATCTCCACCCACCCTATAATAAGTGCCCCACATCTCCACCCACCCTATAATAAGTGCCCCACATCTCCACCCACCCTATAATAAGTGCCCCCCATCTCCACCCACCCTATAATAAGTGCCCCACATCTCCACCCACCCTATAATAAGTGCCCCACATCTCCACCCACCCTATAATAAGTGCCCCACATCTCCACCCACCCTATAATAAGTGCCCCACATCTCCACCCACCCTATAATAAGTGCCCCACATCTCCACCCACCCTATAATAAGTGCCCCACATCTCCACCCACCCTATAATAAGTGCCCCCCATCTCCACCCACCCTATAATAAGTGCCCCACATCTCCACCCACCCTATAATAAGTGCCCCAAACTCCACCCACCCTATAATAAGTGCCCCACATCTCCACCCACCCTATAATAAGTGCCCCACATCTCCACCCACCCTATAATAAATGCCCCACATCTCCACCCACCCTATAATAAGTGCCCCACATCTCCACCCACCCTATAATAAGTGCCCCACATCTCCACCCACCCTATAATAAGTGCCCCACATCTCCACCCACCCTATAATAAGTGCCCCACAACTCCACCCACCCTATAATAAGTGCCCCACATCTCCACCCACCCTATAATAAGTGCCCCACATCTCCACCCACCCTATAATAAGTGCCCCACATCTCCACCCACCCTATAATAAGTGCCCCACATCTCCACCCACCCTATAATAAGTGCCCCACATCTCCACCCACCCTATAATAAGTGCCCCACATCTCCACCCACCCTATAATAAGTGCCCCACCTCTCCACCCACCCTATAATAAGTGCCCCACATCTCCACCCACCCTATAATAAGTGCCCCACATCTCCACCCACCCTATAATAAGTGCCCCACATCTCCACCCACCCTATAATAAGTGCCCCACATCTCCACCCACCCTATAATAGTGCCCCACATCTCCACCCACCCTATAATAAGTGCCCCACATCTCCACCACCCTATAATAAGTGCCCCACATCTCCACCCACCCTATAATAAGTGCCCCACATCTCCACCCACCCTATAATAAGTGCCCCACACCTCCACCCACCCTATAATAAGTGCCCACACATCTCCACCCACCCTATAATAAGTGCCCCACATCTCCACCCACCCTATAATAAGTGCCCCACATCTCCACCCACCCTATAATAAGTGCCCCACATCTCCACCCACCCTATAATAAGTGCCCCACACCTCCACCCACCCTATAATAAGTGCCCACACATCTCCACCCACCCTATAATAAGTGCCCCACACCTCCACCCACCCTATAATAAGTGCCCCCACATCTCCACCCACCCTATAATAAGTGCCCCACATCTCCACCCACCCTATAATAAGTGCCCCACACCTCCACCCACCCTATAATAAGTGCCCCACATCTCCACCCACCCTATAATAAGTGCCCCACATCTCCACCCACCCTATAATAAGTGCCCCACATCTCCACCCACCCTATAATAAGTGCCCCACATCTCCACCCACCCTATAATAAGTGCCCCACATCTCCACCCACCCTATAATAAGTGCCCCACATCTCCACCCACCCTATAATAAGTGCCCCACACCTCCACCCACCCTATAATAAGTGCCCCACATCTCCACCCACCCTATAATAAGTGCCCCACATCTCCACCCACCCTATAATAAGTGCCCCACACCTCCACCAACCCTATAATAAGTGCCCCACATCTCCACCCACCCTATAATAAGTGCCCCACATCTCCACCCACCCTATAATAAGTGCCCCACATCTCCACCCACCCTATAATAAGTGCCCCACATCTCCACCCACCCTATAATAAGTGCCCCACACCTCCACCCACCCTATAATAAGTGCCCCACCTCTCCACCCACCCTATAATAAGTGCCCCACCTCTCCACCCACCCTATAATAAGTGCCCCACATCTCCACCCACCCTATAATAAGTGCCCCACATCTCCACCCACCCTATAATAAGTGCCCCACATCTCCACCCACCCTATAATAAGTGCCCCACATCTCCACCCACCCTATAATAAGTGCCCCACATCTCCACCCACCTATAATAAGTGCCCCACATCTCCACCCACCCTATAATAAATGCCCACACCTCCACCCACCCTATAATAAGTGCCCCACATCTCCACCCACCCTATAATAAGTGCCCCACATCTCCACCCACCCTATAATAGTGCCCCACATCTCCACCCACCCTATAATAAGTGCCCCACCCTCACGTCATGACAAGTCGCATGGAGGTATATACTAAGTGCATGCCGAATAAACATGATGTGTTTCTACCATGAGAACAGTCACTTATTATTATTACTACTACTACTACTACTACTACTACTACTACTACTACTACTACTACTACTACTAGTGTTGTTCTTACTTGAAATAGTAACACATCATATTTATTCAGTTTGTGTAGATAAATATACATTGTTCTCATGGCCACTTCCATGCGCCTTGTCATTGAGAGAGAGAGAGAGAGAGAGAGAGAGAGAGAGAGAGAGAGAGAGAGAGAGAGAGAGAGAGAGAGAGAGAGAGAGAGAGAGAGAGAGAGAGAGAGAGAGAGCCTTTGTGTGTGTGAGAGAAAGGGGTTGTGTTTGTGTGTGAGAGAGAGAGAGGGCCTTTGTGTGTGTGTGTGAGAGAGAGAGAGAGAGGGCCTTTGTGTGTGTGTGTGTGAGAGAGAGAGAGAGAGGGCCTTTGTGTGTGTGTGTGTGAGGAGGAGAGAGAGAGAGAGAGAGAGAGAGAGAGAGAGAGAGAGAGAGAGAGAGAGAGAGAGAGAGAGAGAGAGAGAGAGAGAGAGAGAGAGAGAATGAATTATAGAAAGGAGTAGAGTTGAGTAGAGAATCGAGAGAGAGAATCGAGAGAGAGAGAGAGAGAGAGACTTACTTGAAGATGTGGCAGTAGTTGTCGACCTCAATGGTGTACTGCCCGTCCTCCCGTGCAGCCTTCCGCAGCACTGTGCCCCCAAACTCCTTGTTGATCAGCTGCATGCCGTAACAGATGCCTGGGAGACATGTATATAAATATGAATATAAGAAAAAAATATTACACAAGTTTTATAAAGGTGGCCTACAAAATACATGTGTCATTTTGAGAAGCAATGTATTGTTTATGTAGGCCTCACTTTTCTCTTCCAGTAATTATAAAATATAAAATGGTCTGGTAGTAGTAGTAGTTAGTAGTAGTAGTAGTAGTAGTAGTAGTAGTAGTAGTAGTAGTAGTAGTAGTAGTAGTAGTAGTAGTAGTAGTAGTAGTAGTAGTAGTAGTGTTAGAAGTAGTGATATTAACCCCTTCACGCCCAGATCTTTCCTTGGCTATATAAAATGGTCTGTTAGTAGTAGTAGTAGTAGTAGTAGTAGTAGTAGTAGTAGTAGTAGTAGTAGTAGTAGTAGTAGTAGTAGTAGTAGTAGTAGTAGTAGTAGTTAGAAGTAGTAATGTTAACCCCTTCACGCCCAGATCTTTCCTTTGCTATATAAAATGGTCTGTTGTAGTAGTAGTAGTAGTAGTAGTAGTAGTAGTAGTAGTAGTAGTAGTAGTTAGAAGTAGTGATATTAACCCCTTCACGCCCAGATCTTTCCTTGGCTATATAAAATGGTCTGTTAGTAGTAGTAGTAGTAGTAGTAGTAGTAGTAGTAGTAGTAGTAGTAGTAGTTAGAAGTAGTGATATTAACCCCTTCACGCCCAGATCTTTCCTTGGCTATATAAAATGGTCTGTTAGTAGTAGTAGTAGTAGTAGTAGTAGTAGTAGTAGTAGTAGTAGTAGTAGTATAGTAGTAGTAGTATGTTAGTAGTTAGAAGTAGTGATATTAACCCCTTCACGCCCAGATCTTTCCTTGGCTATATAAAATGGTCTGTTAGTAGTAGTAGTAGTAGTAGTAGTAGTAGTAGTAGTTAGTAGTTAGAAGTAGTGATATTAACCCCTTCACGCCCAGATCTTTCCTTGGCTATATAAAATGGTCTGTTAGTAGTAGTAGTAGTAGTAGTAGTAGTAGTAGTAGTAGTAGTAGTAGTAGTAGTAGTAGTAGTAGTAGTAGTAGTAGTAGTAGTAGTTAGAAGTAGTGATATTAACCCCTTCACGCCCAGATCTTTCCTTGGCTATATAAAATGGTCTGTTGTAGTAGTAGTAGTAGTAGTAGTAGTAGTAGTAGTAGTAGTTAGAAGTAGTGATATTAACCCTTCACGCCCAGATCTTTCCTTGGCTATATAAAATGGTCTGTTAGTAGTAGTAGTAGTAGTAGTAGTAGTAGTAGTAGTAGTAGTAGTAGTTAGTAGTTAGAAGTAGTGATATTAACCCCTTCACGCCCAGATCTTTCCTTGGCTATATAAAATGGTCTGTTAGTAGTAGTAGTAGTAGTAGTAGTAGTAGTAGTAGTTAGTAGTTAGAAGTAGTAGTAGTAGTAGTAGTAGTAGTAGTAGTTAGAAGTAGTGATATTAACCCCTTCACGCCCAGATCTTTCCTTGGCTATATAAAATGGTCTGTTAGTAGTAGTAGTAGTAGTAGTAGTAGTAGTAGTAGTAGTAGTAGTAGTAGTAGTAGTAGTAGTTAGAAGTAGTGATATTAACCCCTTCACGCCCAGATCTTTCCTTGGCTATATAAAATGGTCTGTTAGTAGTAGTAGTAGTAGTAGTAGTAGTAGTAGTAGTAGTAGTAGTATAGTAGGTAGTAGTAGTTAGTAGTTAGAAGTAGTGATATTAACCCCTTCACGCCCAGATCTTTCCTTGGCTATATAAAATGGTCTGTTAGTAGTAGTAGTAGTAGTAGTAGTAGTAGTAGTAGTAGTAGTAGTAGTAGTAGTAGTTAGAAGTAGTGATATTAACCCCTTCACGCCCAGATCTTTCCTTGGCTATATAAAATGGTCTGTTAGTAGTAGTAGTAGTAGTAGTAGTAGTAGTAGTTAGTAGTTAGAAGTAGTGATATTAACCCCTTCACGCCCAGATCTTTCCTTGGCTATATAAAATGGTCTGTTAGTAGTAGTAGTAGTAGTAGTAGTAGTAGTAGTAGTAGTAGTAGTAGTAGTAGTTAGTAGTTAGAAGTAGTGATATTAACCCTTCACGCCCAGATCTTTCCTTGGCTATATAAAATGGTCTGTTAGTAGTAGTAGTAGTAGTAGTAGTAGTAGTAGTAGTAGTAGTAGTAGTAGTAGTAGTTAGAAGTAGTGATATTAACCCCTTCACGCCCAGATCTTTCCTTGGCTATATAAAATGGTCTGTTAGTAGTAGTAGTAGTAGTAGTAGTAGTAGTAGTAGTAGTAGTAGTAGTTAGAAATAGTGATATTAACCCCTTCACGCCCAGATCTTTCCTTGGCTATATAAAATGGTCTGTTATTATTATTATTAGTAGTAGTAGCAGTAGTAGTAGTAGTGTAGTAGTAGTAGTAGTAGTAGTAGTAGTAGTAGTAGTAGTAGTAGTAGTAGTAGTAGTAGTTAGTAGTTAGAAGTAGTGATATTAACCCCTTCACGCCCAGATCTTTCCTTGGCTATATAAAATGGATGACGTTAATCTTCTCGTAATCGTCATCGTCATCGTCAACTCACCGTGTCATCGTGAAATTGATGACATGACAACTGTTCATCACCCCCTTACACATCACACATTGCCACTTACTATTACCACTTACACTATCTTACCTTACCACTTAGCATTAGCACTTACAAAATCTAACCTTACCAATATCTTATAGTTACATATCTATATTTATATAAAATGACACTATCTTACACTGTCAAGATTACCAAGATCTTACAATTACCTTAGACTATAAGGTGAGGCGATCATTGAGGAGGAGGAGGAGGAGGAGGAGGAGGAGGAGGAGGAGGAGGAGGAGGAGGAGGAGGAGGAGGAGGAGGAGGAGGAGGAGGAAAGCATGCGGAGGAGGAGGAGGAGGAGGAGGAGAAAGCATGCGGAGGAGGAGGAGGGAGGAGAGGAGAAGGAGTAGGAGTAGGAGTAGGAGGAGGAGGAGGAGGGGGCAATAAGTATGACACCCTTACACACACACACCCTGACACACACACACACACACACACTCACCCAGCACGGGAACATTAATCTTGAATATATCTGAGTCGTAGCGTGGGGCATCCTCCGCATACACCGAGTTGGGGCCCCCGGAGATGATGATGGCCCTGGGGGGAGGGGAGAAAGGGGGGGTTAGCCTGTATTCATCTAGTTGTATTCACCTAGTTGTATTTCTAGTTTTAACCCCTTCACGCCCAGATCTTTCCTTGGCTATATAAAATGGTCTGTTGTCAGCCATAAAATAAGGAAAAGTCACTGAATATACCACATGAGTTAGTGGACAAGGATACTAAACAGGTCATAGCTATAAAACATTGCTTAGACTCACTACAAAGCGTCTAATGGTACACAAATTACAATGGCAATTACGTTCTGGGTCTCAAGGGGGTAAGATTTTTTTTTTTTTGCAGGTGTTATGTAGAAGAGAAGAGGAAGAAGAAGAAGAGGAGGAGGAGGAGGAGGAGGAGGAGGAGGAGGAGGAGGAGGAGAAGAAGAAGAAGAAGAAGAAGGAGGAGGAGAGGAGAGGAGAGGAGAGGAGGAGGAGGAGGAGGAGGAGGAGGAGGAAGAGGAAGAGGAAGAGGAAGAGGAGGAGGAGGAGGAGGAGGAGGAGGAGGTCCTTATATGGAAGAATACCGCAAGTGTGTGTGTGTGTGTGTGTGTGTGTGTGTGTGTGTGTGTGTGTGTGTGTGTGTGTGTGTGTGTGTGTTTCTATCTCTCATATATTTAAAAAAAAAAATTTAGATCTTTTGTTTTGCTGTGTGTATCCAAGTCTTACTCTGATATTATAACACACACACACACACACCTCTACCTACCTGTTTATTCTCTCTCTCTCTCTCTCTCTCTCTCTCTCTCTCTCTCTCTCTCTCTCTTTCTCTCTCTCTCTCTCAATCTGCATGGCATGTGTGTGTTTCTATCTAATCGTCTCTCTTGTTTGTCTACCAGTCACACCCACACACACCCAGACAGACACACACCCCCACACAGACAAACACACCCACCCACCCACCCACACAGACACCCATACCCACCCACACAGACAGACACCCACACCCACCTACACACACAAACACCCACAGACAGACAGACACACCCACCCACACACACACAGACAGACACCCACACCCACCTACACACACAAACACCCACAGACAGACAGACACACCCACCCACACCCACACAGACAGACAGACACACCCACCTACACACACAAACAGACAGACACACCCACCTACACACACAAACACCCACAGACAGACAGACACACCCACCTACACACACAAACACCCACAGACAGACAGACACACCCACCTACACACACAAACACCCACAGACAGACAGACAGACACACCCACCTACACACACAAACACCCACAGACAGACAGACACACCCACCTACACACACAAACACCCACACCCACCCACCCACAGACAGACAGACACACCCACCCACACACACACAGACAGACACACCCATCTACACACACACAGACAGACACCCACACACACTCACACACACACACACAAACACCCTCACACACACACACCTGTACCTACCTGTTTATTCTGTCTGTCTGTGTATCTCTCTCTTTCTCTCTTTTTATGTTTTAATCCAATTCTCTCTCTTATTTGTCTCACACACACACACACACACACCTAAACCCTTCTCCATGCATTCTATCCTTCTCCTATTAGCATGTGTGTGTTTACATCTGCAGTACCTCTCTCTATATCTCTCTCTCTCTCTCTGTCTGTCTGTCTGTCTGTCTCTCTCTCTCTCTCACACACCCATACATACATACACACACACACACACACACACACACACGTACCCATAGCCCTTCTCCTTCAGGGTATAAGCTGGGGTATCGAGGGGCAAAATATCACTCTCCACATTGAGTTATATTTGTCTCTCTCTGTCTCTGTCTCTCTCTCTCTCTCTCTCTCTCTCTCTCTCTCTCTCTCTCTCTCTCTCTCTCTCTCTCTTCTCTCTCTCTCTCTCTCTCTCTACACACACACCCCACACACGTACCTAAACCCTTCTCCCTGTATCTATCCTTCTCCTATTAGCATTTGTGTGTTTACATCTGCAGTACCTCTCTCTGTCTGTCTCTCTCTCTCTCTCTCTGTCTGTCTGTCTGTCTGTCTGTCTGTCTGTCTGTCTGTCTGTCTGTCTGTCTCTCTCTCACCCACCCCCACACCCCCACAAACATACCTATAGCCCTTCTCCTTCAGGGTATAAGCAGGAGTATCTAGGGGCAAGATATCACTCTCCACGTTCAGTTCCCGCACGCGTCTGTCGATGACCTTCCCGTACTGCGCCCCTGCGTCCAACACCGCCACCCTGTCCCCGACCGACCCGTTCATGGTTGTGGCGGTTGTGGCGGTGGTGGTGGGGGCAGGTTCGTGGTGGCTGGTGGTGCTGCTGCCTCCGCTGCCCTGCCGACACCCACACCACGCCAGGCGACACTGTGGAATGACGGAACGACGGATTAGGAGAGGTTAGGTTAGGTTTAGGTTAGGTTTAGGTTAGGTTTAGTTAGGTTTAGTTAGGTTTAGTTTAGGTTTAGGACAGGTATAGGTTAGGTAAGGTTTAGGTTAGGTTAGGTTAGGTTAGGTTTAGGTTAGGTAAGGCTTAGTTTAGTTAGGTTAGGTTAGGTTAGGTTTAGGTTAGGTTAGGTTTAGGTTAGGTTAGGTAAGGTTTAGTTTAGGTTAGGCTAGGTTTAGAAATATAGGAGTATGATTTGAGGTTAGGTTAGTGTGTTTGCTCTCTCTCTCTCTCTCTCTCTCGCCCCTTCCTTCCTTCCTTCCTTCCTTCCATCCATCCATCCATCCATCCATCCATCCATCCATCCATCCTTCCTTCCTTCCTTCCTTCCTTCCTTCCTTCCTTCCTCTCTCTCTCTCTTTCCTTCCTTCCTCTCTCTCTCTCTTTCTCTCTCTCCTTCCTTCCTTCCTTCCTTCCTTCCTTCCTCTCTCTCTTTTTCTCTCTCTCTCCTTCCTTCCTTCCTTCCTTCCTTCCTTCCTTCCTTCCATCCATCTTTCCTTCCTCTTTTCTCTCTCTCTCTCTCTCTTTGCAGAATCCAGAATCCAGAATACGGATTATGGCGAGAATTATGACGGAAAAGCGTAGATTTAAAAAGGAAATAGGGAGAAACTGGTTCACAAATAGGGTGGTGAATGAGACAGACAGACAGTAAACAGGAAGCAGACAGATAGTTAGATAGATAGACAGATAGGTAGGTCAGTAGACAGATAGTTAGATAGATAGACAGATAGGTAGGTCAGTAGACAGATAGTTAGATAGATAGACAGGTCAGTAGACAGATAGTTAGATAGATAGATAGATAGGTAGGTCAGTAGACAGATAGTTAGATAGATAGATAGATAGGTAGGTCAGTAGACAGATAGTTAGATAGATAGACAGATAGGTAGGTCAGTAGACAGATAGTTAGATAGATAGACAGATAGGTAGGTCAGTAGACAGATAGTTAGTAGAATTACGTTATGACAGATTAGGCGACAGTCTAGGCGAGGTTTACGAAGACATGGTTTGGTAGTGCTTGAGTAGTAGTAGGTAGTGGAGTAGTGCTTGAGGTTAGGTTAGGTTAAACGTGTTAAAAGTAGAAGTGCTGAGGTTATTCTAAAGCTTTATCTGGCTCAAGTCAGGCCTCACCTAGACTATGCGGTTCAGTTTTGGTCTCCGTATTACAGGATGGATATAGCCTTGTTAGAAACAGTGCAGAGAAGGATGACCAAAATGATACAAGGGATGCGTCACTTTAGTTATGAGAGGAGATTGAAGTTATTAAAGTTACACTCCCTTGAGACGCAGAGTAAGGGGCGATCTGATAGAAGTTTTTAAGTGGATAAAGGGATTTAATAAAGGAGAGGTAGGAAAAGTTCTCACGGCTTTTAACCAGGGTAGAACAAGAAGTCACGGATTCAAGCTGGAAAAGCGTAGATTTAGAGAGGAAATAGGGAAAAACTGGTTCACAAATAGGGTGGTGAATGATTGGCATGGACTCAGTAGACAGGTAGTTAGTGGTTCACAAATAGGGTGGTGAATGATTGGCATGGACTCAGTAGACAGGTAGTTAGTGGTTCACAAATAGGGTGGTGAATGATTGGCATGGACTCAGTAGACAGGTAGTTAGTGGTTCACAAATAGGGTGGTGAATGATTGGCATGGACTCAGTAGACAGGTAGTTAGTGGTTCACAAATAGGGTGGTGAATGATTGGCATGGACTCAGTAGACAGGTAGTTAGTGGGGAGTCATTAGGGAGCTTTAAAAGGAGGCGAGGTTTACGAAGTCGTGGATTGGTTAAGTTAGGTTTATAAATAGAGTAGAATTTGAGGTAAAGGTTAGGTTAGTGTGTGTTGTGTGTGTGTGTGTAGTGTTTGCTCTCTCTCTCTCTCTCTCTCTCTCTCTCTCTCTCTCTCTCTCACAATGTCACTCTACTTATGTATTCGTAAGTCTTTTCTTGTATGTAAATCTCCTTTGTTAGAGAGAGAGAGAGAGAGAGAGAAGAGAGAGAGAGAGAGAGAGAGAGAGAGAGAGGAGAGAGGAGAGAGAGAGAGAGAGAGAGAGAGAGAGAGAGAGAAGACGAGGAGAGAGAGAGAGAGAGAGAGAGAGACTACCCAACACCCCCATCACCACAAAAGCCTAGTTCTGAATGATGAGAGAGAGAGAGAGAGAGAGAGAGAGAGAGAGAGAGAGAGGAGAGAGAGAGAGAGAGAGAGAGAGAGGAGAGAGAGAGAGAGGAGAAGAGAAGAAGAGAGAGGGAGAGAGAAGGAATTACCTCACTACAACCCCATCACCACAAAAGCTACGTTCTGAATGATGAGAGAAGAGAGAGAGAAGAGAGAAAGAGAGAGAGAGACAGAGACAAGAGAGAGAGAGAGATGAGAGCTAAGAGAGAGAGAAGATGAAGAGAGGAGGAATGAAGTAGTGAGATTGGGGTAGAGATTGGCACGCAGACTTAACCTGATCACGCTATGGGTTTCCAGAACTAACATGATCACAACAGTAAAACATGATTTATTACGTCGATGCTAACACCTAACCTAGCCTAGAGAGTATAACCTACCCACCTGCCTGGTAGTAGTGAACTAGGTAGTGGTGGTGGGGCTAAGTTTCTCGGGCACACAGACTCGAACTGGATCACGCTATGGGTTTTCCAGAATACCATTGATATTGACCCTGGGTATATCTGGGTATTCAAGGGTCGGACTAAACACCAGCAAACCATCGCAAACTACCGCAAACCACCCACGAAACACAAACTCCCTCACATTGCATGCAAATCAATAGCAAAACATTATATCTTTCAGCAAACTACCACAAACCACCAAAAACTACCACAAACCTCCAAAAACTACCACAAACCACCAAAAACTACCACAAACCTAACCTTGTGGGTGGTTTGTGGTATTTTTGGGGTTTGTGGTATTTTTTGGTGGTTGTGGTATTTTTTGGTGGTTTGTGGTATTTTTTGGTGGTTTGTGGTAGTTTTTGGTGGTTGGTGGTAGTTTTGTGGTTTGTGGTAGTTTTGGAGGTTTGTGGTAGTTTTTGGTGGTTTGTGGTAGTTTTTGGAGGTTTGTGGTAGTTTTTGGAGGTTGTGGTGGGTTTAGGAGGTTTGTGGTAGTTTTAGGTGGTTTGTGGTAGTTTTTGGAGGTTTGTGGTAGTTTTTGGAGGTTTGTGGTAGTTTTTGGAGGTTTGTGGTAGTTTAGGTGGTTTGTGGTAGTTTTTGGAGGTTTGTGGTAGTTTTTGGAGGTTTGTGGTAGTTTTTGGAGGTTGTGGTAGTTTTGGAAAGGTTTGTGGTAGTTTTGGTGGTTTGTGGTAGTTTTTGGAGGTTTGTGGTAGTTTTGGAGGTTTGTGTAGTTTTGGAGGTTTGGGTAGTTTTTTGGTGGTTTGTGGTAGTTTTAGGTGGTTTGTGTAGTTTTTGGTGGTTTGTGTAGTTTTGGAGGTTTGTGGTAGTTTGCTGAAAGATATTAATGTTTGCTATTGATTTGCTTTGCAATGTGAGGGGTTTCGTGGTTTGGGGGGTTTGCGGGTTTTTTAGTCCGAGCGGTTCAAAGGGGATTATTTTACACCAGGACGATATTGCCTACAAAATTGGAAGTGTGGTTTCTGTTCCCCTTATTTGGATTTTGGGAAATTTCTCTCTATGAACTTCCGTGTAAATATTTTTTGGAGATATAAAGATTTTTTTAATGGAAGGGTGATGGGGGACAGAGGTCGGAACCTTTAAATTTAGAAAAAAGAGTTTCTAAGTTTGGGCAGGGCAGCAGTGCACGTGATGGCGCCGCAGTGTAAATTATGAAGGAAAATTACGAAGCAATAAAGTTTTTCTCCATAACCCCACATGGGATTTGAAAAACCCCCACGGGGAACAAGATTTTTCAAATACATTTCAATAATAATAATGAAAATAATAAAATAGTAATAATAATAATAATAATAAAAATGATAATAATAAAATAGTAAAAAAAATAATAATTAAAAATAAAATGATAATTTGATAAAATAATAATGTAATAAAATAATAATAAGAAAATGATAATAATAATAATAGAAATAAAAAAATAATGATAATGATAATAAAAAATAATAGTAATAATAAAAATAATAATAAGAATAATAATAGTAGTAATAATAATTTTTAAAAAAAATAATAAATAAAAAAAATACAAGAATTCATCCCAATATTTTCCTAGAGACCCGGGGGCCCGGGTCCACACACTTTTGACTGCGGCAAACTATGTCAGCAATATATATTTTTTAATGTATTTGAACATTTTAAAGTACATGGCAGAAGCCCCCCACGGCTCTTGAAGACCGATGTTGCCGACCCGGTATAGGAGATATAAAAATTAAACAAACCTCCCCCACTTAGACTCACAAAACCAACCAACCAAATTTAGAGGAAATGATGCAAATCCCCCTCGGTAAACCTGCCCCGCTCCCCCTTTACAGAAGGGGAAGGGCTCAAGTCAGGGAGAGGGCTTGTACCATAACAGTTTTTTGTTCAACATAAAAAACCCTCAAATTGTTTCCTACTTTTATTTTTACGGTTATAAGTGTCGAGTGTTTGATAGTGTAGTGTGTATTTACTCTCTATGACAGCAGTTTTTATTTTGCCCACATGTATTTTGGGGTTTTTATTTGCTTGTATTAATTTAACTCCCTTATTTTGTGTGATGTTTTTTTTCTTCTCCTAATGGGAATTATCCACTAAAAGCTCTCTAATTTATGAAAAGGTTTTAATTTTAATGGGGGAAACTTGGCCCCCCCCCCGACGGAGGGGGGATAAAAATTTAAAAAATTCCCCCTAGTATTATTTTTATAGATCTGGGTAAAAAATTTAAAATGTATTTGAAAGTAATATAATTTTGGGGTATTTTACCTATAGTCCCCAATTAATCAAAGGATTTAAAATAATAAAGAATTTTTGATAAGATAAAGATTTTTCCTATCTGACCTTTGCAATACCAAAATAAAAAGGGTTTTTGACTTTCAAACGCCCCCACGTCAGCACGAATAGGCGGGCTCAAACCGCTGACCCAAAACGCAGGGACGCTGCACATTTTAAAAATTGTGAGGAAACTTCCAGTTTGGGGTAAAGTACAGGGGAAACCCCTTTTTCCGGCCCCTCGGGGGGGCGCATGCCCGGGTAACTATTTTGCCGTTGTTTTGAGGTTATTTATGGAACCCCAAAATCCTTACAATCCCATCACAAGGAAACCCGGCCCCAAGGGCACAACAAAAAGGGGAAAACCAAAGGCCGCTTTGTTGGCAGTCCCATAAAGAAACGTAAGAGAATAAAATAAAAAAAGGGGGACCAATTTAATGAGGGAGGTGTCTTGTTTTCTTTTTTTGAAAAAATGTAAGTCATAGGAAAATGGAGAAACGAAGGAATGCCCGAGTTTATCAGTGAAAAAAAAAAAAAAAAAAAAAAAAAAAAAAAAAAAAAAAAAAAAAAAAAAAAAAAAAAAGCCTGGGACGATTAGTGCCGTTGTTTTAAATGCCGGTTAAACGAGGTTCTCCTGTATTGGAACGTTCCACGTGAGGCTCCAGCTGTGTTGAGAAGGGTTTGTAGTCAAGACATCAGTCACGCGTTATGGCCTACACTATGAAGCTGTAGCCAGTCTTTGATTGTACACAAAGGTGTTGTCAAACTCATCTTAATATGAGTAAACTAGTCAAGTCTAGACGTCCAGCCTCTGGGCCTTGCTTTAGGCTCAGTTCTTACAGCTGGAACGTGACAGCGAGCCACGTTCCAGCCAATTAACTCATTACGTGAATTACTCATTAAGGGCTTGTTCTAGGCAAAAAGTTTGTTTTACAGACACCCATTGATTTTGACAGCACTACTTGCATGTCAAATTTCAGCTCAATCCGGCAATAATTAGGAGTAGTTTAACGCATAATTACTCATTAAGGGCTTGTTTTACGCAAAACGTTTCTTCCGACGACCCCCATTGATTTTGACAGCACTACTTGCATGTCAAATTTCAGCTCAATCCAATAATATTTAGGAGTAGTTATACACTTTTTGGCGGAAACTTGGTTCCACGGGTCTTATGGTAAGCGACAGCGAGCGAAGCGAGCTGTCAATAACCGATCAATCGTTTAAAGCTGGACAAAGTGGTAAAACATCACAAGATACGAGCCGTGCCAGGTAACTAACCTACCACTCTGCGCCACCATTACACAGCCACAGCCAGCCGCCCTGCCATTCTGTGCACCACAACGTCTCGCCAATACTCCCTCAAGATAATGATCAAGCCTTCATATCATCAACCCATCTGTCACTGCTGAGTATACCTTAAGGCTGATTCACACTGGCGGTTTTTCGGCATTTTTATCTGACGAGAAGGGGTCTGGGTCTGGGGCTGGTGTCATGATCGCAATAGTCTCTCCCGGCGCTTCTTATGAATGATTAAAAGAAAAAGTGTCTGGGAACTCACTCACGGCCTTCCTCACATATGTCCAGTGACCAGGACATATTGCTTCTTAAGGCTGATTCACACTGGCGTTTTTTCGGCATTTTTATCTGACGAGAAGGGGTCTGGGGCTGGTGTCATGATCGCAATAGGTTTTCAACAAAAATCACACACCGATCGCTCGGTGTGTGATTTTTGTTGAAAACCTATTGCGATCACGACACCAGCCCCAGACCCAGACCCCTTCTCGTCAGATAAAAATGCCAAAAAAACGCCAGTGTGAATCAGCCTTAAGTTAGCGTCTAAATAGGGCATCAGTGCAGCTTAGGTAGACTTTGGGTTAATCGCAAGGTGAGTTCACGTTAATTAATATTATAATTTCAACAGTTTGTCGTCGTTCATCAGTCGATGGGCGATAATTTCAACACCTAACCTAACCCCACGCTTTAACCTCCTAACTAAAGCCAAGTCTGCGTTAAGTGTTCGCGGCAAGGGAAGATGAGAGGCGATGCAGGTCACAAGAGGAAGAAGAGTGTGGCGGACGTAAACACTTGTCTCTCGCCTCCCTATAAACAACATGTCATTATCTCCAAAAGTAATGATTTGCGACGGAAGTTCATAGAGAATGTTTCCTAGAATCCAATAAGGTAAACAGAAACCACACTAACAATTGTCTTGCCTCTCGTTCAACAATACTACCCACTATTTCTGCCTTCTGTCCTGTTCTCGGGTTGATGGTTCATGGCATACTCCTTATTTACCCTACTTCGGCCTTCCATAGGGTCGAAAATCCCGTCATTTAAGGTTATTAATGGACAAAACAACTGTTAAATCAGCAACATGGCATCTCCAGCGGATGTCAACACTGTGCCCGTGACGTCACACAGCGCCCAAGGCCACAACACAGGCTGCAGCCCTTCATTACACATTATACACACTATATAATGAAGGAACTACCACGGATAATGTACAATGATCATAAATACACCACGTACACCCTCAAAAACCCATTAAATAACAAAGAAATAAGGAAATTCAAGGTGAAAAAGTGACGAATTCACTGCGCAATATTTACCCAAACAAAATTTCACTTTTTAACGAATGCTTTAAAAAATAGGGAATCATATGAGTTACTCACCACGTGAATGATGTAGCTTAAAAACAGTAACAGATCCTAGTTTGGAGTAGCAGTAAAAAAGTCGGTTTTGTGTTTTTGTTAAGGTAACGTAACATTTTAAAGCACTGAGTCGGGCGTTTTTCTCCCCTAAGCACATGAAATACAGGGTAGCAGAACGCACACCAACACAAAGAGTGTGTGAATAACTTGGCAAACACAGACAAACCCACACACTTCAACTACAAGGAAGAATATGCCCGAGACAAAATAGTAACAAAAACACAAGTCCAAGATTAAGATCTGAAAAATAGAAATCAACGCATTTGGTCCATGGGTAATGCCTAAAACGATGCGGGAAGAGCGAAATATATTGAAACAAACAGAAATCCTCCTAAAATTGATGTAGAAATAAAATTATTGATATGTAACGGACAAATAGATGGCATTACTAACTATAAAAAATAAAAATAAAAAATAAATCTATTTCCCACGAATTTGAATGTGACCATCATTCTTAACGCATCAAAATACATGGGAAAAATAGTACTTTCGACCTCGTACTCATTACTGGTTGAAAGTACCACAATACCCAAAAGTCCCTATTTCACCGGGGTGCAGTCAGTTCGTACACAAGTTGTTTCGTACACCAGTAGATTCGTAGACCAAAAAGTTGTTTCGTAGTCTATATGAAACCATAGTCGTTTCGTACACTCAGCTCAGAGTTGAACTTGACTACTAGTTACGAAACGACACCAGGTATGTACGAAAAAACTCAAAATCAGTGTACGAAACAACTCACAAAACCTGGGTACGAAACAACTTGTGTACGAAACTCCCTGTAGCCATTTCACCCTAAACAACCCTATTTCACCCCATACACACCCAAAAACCTAAAACCTTCAACAGCCTCCCCAAAAATGTGAGAGGCATCCCAGGGTTGCCGGTCAGAACGTCCACGGGTGAGAACGTCCACTGTACAAAACGTCCACGGGGTCTGCCATAACGTCCACGGGTGAGAACGTCCATTCATATCCTTCTAACCTAACCTAACCTAACCTAACCTAACCTAACCTAACCTAACCTAACCTAACCTAACCTAAACTAAACTAAACTAAACTAAACTAAACTAAACTAAACTAAACTAAACTAAACTAAACTAAACTAAACTAAACTAAACTAAACTAAACTAAACTAAACTAAACTAAACTAAACTAAACTAAACTAACCTAACCTAACTAAACTAAACTAAACTAAACTAAACTAAACTAAACTAAACTAAACTAAACTAAACTAAAACTAAACTGACCTAAAAACTAGTCTAAAACTAAGCTAAACTAAACTAGTAACTAAACTAGAACTAAAAACTAAACTAAAACTAAACTGACCTAACCTAAAACCTAAACCTAACCTAACCTAACCTAACCTAACCTAACCTAACCTAAACTAAACTAAACTAAACTAAACTAAACTAAAACTAAACTAAACTAAACTAAACTAAACTAAACTAAACTAAACTAAACTAAACTAAACTAAACTAAACTAAACTAAACTAAACTAAACTAAAACTAAACTAAACTAAACTAACTAAACTAAACTAAACTAAACTAACCTAACCTAACCTAACCTAACCTAACCTAACCTAACCTAAACTAAACTAAACTAAACTAAACTAAACTAAACTAAACTAAACTAACCTAACCTAACCTACCCTAAACTAACCTAACCTAACCTAACCTAACCTAACCTAACCCTGTGGACATTATGACACGTGGACGTTATGGTCATTCTGAACCATGGACGTTTTGACCCGTGGACGTTCTGACTGGCTACCCATCCCAGGGTGTTCTGTTAACACATTTAAATCAGGTCTGGACATGATACTAGGGACAGTGCCTCAGGAACCTCCAATACCGCTGTCGTGCTAAAAATGTCACACCTCAAAATAGGGGTCGGTACCTTATTCACCCTGCCTTGTCGCTTTCTCATAGCATAAATGGGTATTATTTTACGATGGCACCAAACTTCCCTACACAATTGGGAGCATGGTTTTTGTTTACCTTATTGTATTCTAAGAGACATTTTTTCATTGAGCTTTCCGTCGCAAATCAATAGTTTCGGAGATATAGAACATTTTAGGTGGGGGGAGGAATAGGTCTCCTGGTTTACAAAATGCCTCCCTCTTCCTCTTCTTGTGACCTGCATCGCTTTTGTTTGGTATTTTATTAAACTTTTTTATTATTGGACCCAGTTAGGAGGTTAAAGGTTAGGTAAGGTAAGGTTCAGGTTAGGTTAGGTAAGGTTAGGTAAGGTTAGGTAAGGTAAGGTAGCCACGGGTGCGCCTCCGAAACAAAAGCGATGCAGGTCACAAGAAGAGGAAGAGGGAGGCATTTTGTAAGCAAGGAGACCTATTCCTCCCCCCACCTAAAATGTTCTATATCTCCGAAACTATTGATTTGCGACGGAAAGCTCATAGAGAAAATGTCTCTTAGAATACAATAAGGTAAACAAAAACCATGCTCCCAATTGTGTAGGCAAGTTTGGTGCCATAGTAAAAATTTACCCATAACTGGAGTTCGACAAGGGTCAAAACAGGAACACTAGTCTCTCATGTTGATATTTGAGTGAGTGAACAGTAGTTATCTGAGCCAATCACGTGGCATGATGAGTGAGATGAGATATATCATAATGAGAGACTATAGTTCCTGATTTGACGCATGTTTCCTGTTATAGCACTCTTCAAACAGCCTTTATGCTATGAGAAAGAGTGTCAAAACAAGAACACTAATATAAAGGCTGTTTGAAGAGTGCTATAATAAAGGCTGTTTGAAGAGTGCTATAATAAAGGCTGTTTGAAGTGCTATAATAAAGGCTGTTTGAAGAGTGCTATAATAAAGGCTGTTTGAAGAGTGCTATAATAAAGGCTGTTTGAAGAGTGCTATCATAAAGGCTGTTTGAAGAGTGCTATAATAAAGGCTGTTTGAAGAGTGCTATAATAAAGGCTGTTTGAAGAGTGCTATCATAAAGGCTGTTTGAAGAGTGCTATAATAAAGGCTGTTTGAAGAGTGCTATCATAAAGGCTGTTTGAAGAGTGCTATCATAAAGGCTGTTTGAAGAGTGCTATCATAAAGGCTGTTTGAAGAGTGCTATCATAAAGGCTGTTTGAAGAGTGCTATAATAAAGGCTGTTTGATGAGTGCTATAATAAAGGCTGTTTGAAGAGTGCTATAATAAAGGCTGTTTGAAGAGTGCTATAATAAAGGCTGTTTGAAGAGTGCTATAATAAAGGCTGTTTGAAGAGTGCTATAATAAAGGCTGTTTGAAGAGTGCTATAATAAAGGCTGTTTGAAGAGTGCTATCATAAAGGCTGTTTGAAGAGTGCTATAATAAAGGCTGTTTGAAGAGTGCTATAATAAAGGCTGTTTGAAGAGTGCTATCATAAAGGCTGTTTGAAGAGTGCTATAATAAAGGCTGTTTGAAGAGTGCTATAATGAAGGCTGTTTGAAGAGTGCTATAATAAAGGCTGTTTGAAGAGTGCTATAATAAAGGCTGTTTGAAGAGTGCTATAATAAAGGCTGTTTGAAGAGTGCTATAATAAAGGCTGTTTGAAGAGTGCTATCATAAAGGCTGTTTGAAGTGCTATAATAAAGGCTGTTTGAAGAGTGCTATCATAAAGGCTGTTTGAAGAGTGCTATAATAAAGGCTGTTTGAAGAGTGCTATAATAAAACTAACCTAAACTAAACTAAACTAAACTAAACCTAACCTAAACTAACCTAAACTAAACTAACCTAACCTAACCAGACCTAACCTAACCCTGTGGACATTATGACACGTCGACGTTATGGTTATTCTGAACCATGGACGTTTTGACCCGTGGACGTTCTGACTGGCTACCGGTTACCCTGCTAGATAGGCACGCCAGGACCCTATGCTGCTGTGTGGCGTCTATAAAACACCAAGGAAACCAAGCAAAGTAAACAGCCCTATTTCACCCCCACACACACACCCATACAGCCCTATTTCACCCCCACACAACCCTATTTCACACCCATACAACCCTATTTCACCCTACACACCCTGGCACAACCCTATTTCACCCCTACACACACCGACACAACCCTATTTCACCCTAAACACCCATACAGCCCTATTTCACACCCATACAGCCCTATTTCACCCTAAACACCCATACAGCCCTATTTCACACCCATACAGCCCTATTTCACCCTACACAACCCTATTTCACCCTGGCACAAACCCTATTCACACCCATACAGCCCTATTTCACCCTACACACACATACAAGCAGTGAAGAACGGACATACACACACACGAATCTACTGGTGTACGAAACAACTTGTGTACGAACTGACTGCACCTCCCACACACACGAACACACCCACACACACACACCTATGCACTACTACGTTAAGTCAATACAGAAACTAATACTGATTTAACGTTATAGACCTATGTTATGTGTTACCAATAGGCCTAAATTAACACACACACACACAAACACACACACACACACACCCTATGCACCATTACTTTAAGTCAATACATAAACGAATACTGATTTAACGTTATAGACCTATGTTATGTGTTACCAATAGGCCTAAATTAACACCCAAACACACACACACACCCTATTCACAAATACATTACGAATCATACATGAACGAATACTAATTTAACGTTATAGACCTATGTTATGTGTTACCAATAGGCCTAAATTAACACCCAAACACACATTAACACCCAAAACAACAACAAAAATAAGCCTATAACAAAATACCCCACGAGGAGAAAAATAAAAAAATAAATACAGTATATATTACATCCCCATTTCTCCCCTTCTCTCCCCCTCCCCTCTCACTTCTCTGCCCTCTCTCCCCCTCTCACCAGTCTCCCCACTCCGCCCTCTCACCAGGAACAGCGGGATGGTGCAGACAGGATCACCTAGCCGCCAGTCACTACTCTCACCACACTAACATTACCACAACAACTTCTCGGCACCGTCCCTTTCGCTCCCGCGCTTTTACCATTTTTCGATATATCTCCTTCCTAAACCTATAATAACCTAATTTTCACTGCTCAACTACACGAATATATTTTAATTCCACTAGTTCACTACCTAGAATTACCCTAAACTGTGTACTATTAGGTTTTCTGGGTAGTGAAATAAGGTTGAAACAGACGTATCCAAAATGGCCGAATTAGTAGCATCGACAAGCGCGTTCATTTCTTCTTCGCAAAAACATGTCATTTTTCTTATATTTAGTCACCTATTGACGTGTTTTTAGGTGTAATTTGTCATATTAATTGAATAACTTTGATTTTTAGTGGTTAAATGTCTTGTTTGAGGTGGATTTTAGGATGTTTTGTGATACGGGGAGGAGGAGGAGGAGGAAGAGGAAGAAGAGGAGGAGGAGGAAGAAGAGGAGGAGTACAAAGGGATATTATTAGGCAAGAAACCTGAACAAAACTATTAAAACTAAAGTAAGAGGCAAGATAGTAAAGGTGAAGGCTCCTCCCCACCCCCCCATCTCCCTTCAAGAAAAGGAAGGAAGGAAGGAAGGAAAGGAAGGAAGGAAGGAAGGAAGAGAAGGAAGGAAGGAAGGAAGGAAGGAAGGAAAGATGGAAGGAAGAGAAGGAAGGAAAGGAAGGAAGGAAGGAAGGAAGGAAGGAAGGAAGGAAAGAAGGACGGAAGGAAGGGAAGGAAAGAAGGATCGAAGGAAAGAAAGGAAGGAAGGAATAAGGAAGGAAGGAAGGAAGGAAGGAAGGAAGGAAGGAAGGAAGGAAGGAAGGAAGGGAAGGAATGAAGGAAGGAAGGAAGGAAGGGAAGGAATGAAGTAAGGAAGGAAGGAAGGATCGAAGGAAAGAAAGGAAGGAAGGAATAAGGAAGGAAGGAAGAAAAGAAGGAAGGAAAGGAAGGTTAATTTTTTTTGGTGGAAGTTTGCTATTTTTTTTTTTTTTTTTTTTTTTTTTTTTTTTTTTTTTAGTTATACGGGGTCAATTAGAGAGAACTGCAACTCGAGAAATGCCAGTGGTCGCTGGCAGTTTTAACTCAAAGGTTGGTCTACTGTGTTTTGGCTCCGCGACTAATATTTTTCATAAATTAATTTCGCGATAAACATTGATGCACCGCATCTGAATACCAAAAAATATAGTTCTTCTGTTGTTCTACTAATTATATGGATGACATGCATTACGATGGAAGGCTCTATAATAGCAATTTAATGCAAATTACTCGCCTCGAGTAGCAAAGCTTAATATATTTTTTACATGTATATTGTGGCATGTAAAATTTGGGCGATGTTCACACTGTTTTCTAAGACAGTACTGCTGCGTCTGGCAAACGCTTGTCAAAATACAATAAGCAATGCCTTGGAAAAACGAAGAATAAAGAATGCCGAAATCGGCTTGTTGCTGCGACAATGTAGGTTATAATTGTGGAGGCGACACGCCGCGGCGGGGAGTGGTGGGCGGGGAGTGGTTGGGGGGAGATTGTGGCGGGGAGTGGTGGGCGGGGAGATTGTGGCGGGGAGTGGTGGCGGGGAGTGGTGGCTGGGAGATTGAATCAAAACATTGCGACTTCACGCGTCGACTCATTGCACTTCCAGGCTTTCTATCTGATTGATACACAATAATAACAGGAAAATATGACTGCCTAGGTATAGATAACTTCTAAACATTCGTTATTGACTATATAATATCATAGAGTAGCATTTACCTGGCCTCCTCAACTATAACCTACTTGGTTATTTGGTTATATACAATGTTTTACAGAATCAGGCTTCTATGCAATATACATATAGAAGAAAATCGTTCTTAATATTACACTTTTGTGTTTTAATTGCAGTGGAATAAGCCCATATTTTGTTTTCCAGTAGACCAACTTATTAACAAAAAAGTGAGTTAAGACTGCCAGCGACCACGGGCATTTTGGGTTCCAGTTCTCTCGAATTGGGTGGCATGACATTACAAATATTGAATTCATACAAAACATTAAAACTCATCGTTAAAAATATTTGCGAGCCCAGGGGTGTAATAATGGACTAATACTTGTGTCTGCCCTACAAAGACTGTTAACCCGTACCGTAGATAACAGTAAAGTCGCCACCTGCAGTAATGTCGCCAGCTGCCATATATTACGAATGATAGCCTCACTACTGCTTTGTCTGTGCCCCTGAAGATGATACACAGTAGTTTATATCATGACTGTATAATCTACCCTGTTTCAGCGTTGTTTTATGCTTTGTAGCTGCAAGTATAGACTGTTTACAATTTCACTACGCGTTTTTTTTTCGGGCGACGACGACGGTACGACACTCAGTAAATAAACACTAGATGGCGACTCTACTGTTGGTAGCCACTTTGTAGATATTTTTGTCATTTGTTCATTTATAGCCCTACTATGACACAGATGAAGACACAAAATGACACAGACTCTCCAGATAGCCCCTTCTAACTGTCCTGAAATCATGGATGTACAAATGTAACTATTAACACCACCACACGGCTGTACACAGAAAAAAAAGTTGTCCTGGCGACTTTACTGTTATCTACGGTAGTACAAGTCATAGAAAACAGCGAGTTTTTATGGCTAACAACAGTAGTAAGTGTTATTTTAATATTTTATTTCACAAAATATTTTATTATATTCATTATTTTTTATTTTGTTATATACATTTAAAAAAAATATATATGTATTATTTTTAATGTTAAAATATAAATACTTTTTCAGTTTTTTCCTGAATAGGATTTACATGCCTTTTTTGATTATATATAATTTTGAAATTATCTATGTATATAGTCATTAAATTTTACTAGGGATATAATGTTATTGTCATTGTTCGGCGCTGCTCTCTTGTACGTTCGTATAAATATAATTTTGGTTGCTTCTCAGAGGCAAAAATATAATCCTAGTGATGGGCGAGTCACGAAATGTCTGTTGCATGAATACAGTGACAGTGACACAGCGTAACACAGCAGTGATAGCTGATAGGTCGCTGGGAAGGGGGAGGGTGAGGGGAGGGAAGGGGGGGGAGAAGGGAAGGGAAGGGGAGGGTGGGGAGAAGGGAAGGGGGAAGGGAAGGGTGGGGAGAAGGGAAGGGAAGGGTGGGGAGAAGGGAAGGGAAAGGGGAAGGAAGGGTGGGGAGAAGGGAAGGGAAGGGTGGGGAGAAGGGGGAAGGGTGGGGAGAAGGGAAGGGTGGGGAGAAGGGAAGGGAAGGGTGGGGAGAAGGGAAGGGAAGGGTGGGGAGAAGGGAAGGGAAGGGTGGGGAGAAGGGAAGGGAAGGGGAAGGGAAGGGTGGGGAGAAGGGAAGGGAAGGGTACTGTGGTCCTACATTTTTGGTACAGTTTGCATAGAGTGGTACAATTGTCCTGGTTAACGGTACAATTTGAAGTTCAGCTTGAATAATATCGGAGAGCTTCTACCAAGAGGTGTCACTCGGGTGATTTAACATGGCGCGCATTTTGATTTCATGGACGGCAGCGATCCTAGCGGCAGCGGGGCCTCTGACAGTCGCTCGTGCAGAAAGAGGGGGAATCTCATCTTTTGGTGATGATGGGGTGATAATGAAGGGTGAGAGGGAGGGAAGGAAGGAGATATGAGAGAAGGAAAGGAGGAATAAGGAGTAAGGAAGAAATTGGAGGGATGAAGAGTCAGAAGAGGAACTGACGAGGAAAGAAATAAGGAATCAAAGAAGGGAAGGAATTCCTCCACTCACCCATTACCCATCACCACACACCCATTAACTCACCCATTACCCCACACGCGTTACCCATCTTCCTCCACCCATTCACTCACCCATTACCCCTCACCCCACACCCATTACCCCACACGCGTTACCCATCTTCCCCCACCCATTCACTCACCCATTACCCATCACCACACACCCATTACCCATCACCACACACCCATTACCTCACACGCGTTACCCATCTTCCCCCACCCATTCACTCACCCATTACCCATCACCCCACACCCATTACCCATCACCCCCCACCCATTCACTCACCCATTACCCCACACGCGTTACCCATCTTC
>JACEEZ010009802.1:87500-97500 GCA_016584305.1 Chionoecetes opilio | reverse complement strand
TTGTGGATGGGCCACAGATGCCACTTGAGTAGAGGGTGTAGAACACCAACCGCACACCCTTCCCACAGTAAGCAAGTCACCCCGACCAACCCTCGTGCGCGACATGCCTGCCTAGGCCCTTCACCCTAAAGATTAAAGGGGGTGTGGAACTGAACATAAGAAACATAGAACATAAGGAAGTCACGAAAGGCCGTGAGACCTACAGCAAGCCTGGGCACTAAATACATTGAATGTATTAAATACTAAATACTAATACATTTTACGAATGTTTAAATACTTAACTATAAACATCAATTGTATTTAAAACCATTTGTAAATACATTCTTAAATACACAAATTTAACATCTCGAAAAAAATTAATTTCACTTAGGATTTCCTTAGATTTAGGTTTCCTAGAAATTCCTTCAGGCCTGTGTCTTCAAATAAGGAAATGTCCTTGGCCAGTGGCAACCCTGGTTCACTTAACATCGGGTGCCAGATTAGTGGACTGGGTTTATGGCCAAATTAACGTATAAAAAATATTTACATTTATATTAATATTTAATTAATATTAAATACCTTATAAAATCATAAATAATAAACCAATTACAAATGTATTTAAATACAAATGTATTTAAATAACAAATGTATTTATAAATAGTATTTAAATACAAATGTATTTAAATACGTATTTGCCAGCTCTGCCTACACGAGTATCTGTTACTAACATACTACACCACCTTCTCCCCATCCATGAACTATCTCTCCTTTAAGCCTCTAAGACACTCACTAACTACCTGTTACTGGTCCATGCCAATCATTACACCCTATGTAAACCAGTTTCCCTATTCTTTTAATCTACGCTCTTTCAAACTGAATCGTACTCTTGTTCTGACCTGGTAAATAGCCGTGAGAACTTTTCTTACCGTTTTTAAATTCTTTATCTTAATGTGCGCTTGTGCGAGTGTATATGTGTTTAAGCCGGCAATACACAACGTGCCGACCTTCCGGCCGACGAAAAGGGGTGGATAGAGGCGGCCGGTGTGTTGTGTGTGGCGGTTTTTCATCACCGGCGGGGCCCGTCGCAGCGGCCGGATGAAAAGTCGGCGCTGAAAATTCGTCGGCGCGGCCTGCGCCTGCGTGTGTGTGGGTGCCTTCCGGCGCGGCCCAGCCCCTCGTTCGCCGATATGAAAATTGTACCAGTTATAAGGTGATGTTTTGTAATATAGGTGCTTATATATGGACGCTACTAATATATGACGTATTATTAAGTTTATATATGGCGCACATGCAGCCATCACAACAAGTCATTTGGGACAGGGATTTATGTTGTCACCACGGTGGCCGACGTTGTACTGTATTATTGTCATGAGGCGGCCGGTGTGTGTGTGGGTCTCGTCCGGCGAACGATGCCCCGCCACTTTTCGTCGGCCGGGTAGGCCGCGCCGGTGTGTGTGTGGCCGGCTTTAGGATGGTTAAAAGAGTGTAAGAGGTGACAATGTTAGACTATTGTTAACCCCTTGAGGCCCAGAACGTAATTGCCATTGTATTTTGGCTGCCATTAGACGATTTGTAGTGACTATAAACAATATTTCATAGATATGACCTGTTTAGTATCCTTCTTGACTAGCTAATTTGGTTTACTTAGTGACTTTTCGTAATTTTATGGCTGACAACAGACCATTTTTTTATAGCAAAGGAAAGATCTGGGCGTGAAGGGGTTAAGGTGGGATGTGTAAGAAGGTGGGATGTGCAAGTGGGATGTGTTTGAATATGTGTTAGGAGGTGGCATGTGTTAGGAGGGTGAAAAGAGTGTTAGAAGTGACTATTTTAGACTATTTTTAAAGGTGGGATGTGTCGAGGTGGGATGTGCTAAGTGGGGTGTGTGCTAAGAGGTGAAAATGTGTGTATGTGATTTTTAAAGGTGGGATGTGTCAAGTGGGATGTGTAGGAAGGTGGGATGTGCTGAGTGGGATGTGTTAGGAGGGTGGGATGTGCTAAGGGGGATGTGTTAGGAGGGTGAAAAGAGTGATAGAGGTAATTTAGTTAGGAGTTATTTAGTTAATTTAGTTAGTTAGTAGTTTAGTTGTTAGGAGGGTGAAATGATGTGTATATGGACAAGACACAGTTAACAGTTTGTCACAGTTCAGTAGATAAAGGTAGGGTAGGTAAAATATGTACATATTAGGAAATAATATATAAATTAACTACCACAAAGTGTTTCACCTCTATTTTTGCAATAAATGCAGAGAAAATATCACATAATTGGTTTGCAGATTTGCGGACTTGCGGTTGCGGAACTTAAGGATTGAAGTTTGCGGATTTTCGTTTGCAGAAGTGGATTTGCGTTTGCGGAAGTGGATTTTCGTTTGCGGAAGTGGATTTGCGTTTGCGGAAGTGGATTTTCGTTTGCGGAAGTGGATTTGCGTTTGCGGAAGTGGATTTGCGTTTGCGGAAGTGGATTTGCGTTTGCGGAAGTGGATTTGCGTTTGCGGAAGTGGATTTGCGTTTGCGGTGCCCACCTCTGTCACACACACACAACAACACACGTGCGAAACACACACACGCACACACACATACACACACACACACACACACACACACACACACATACATAGCACGACCATTGATAAGTTCTGTACGTTACTAGGTCAATACATTGTACAGCGTTCCTTGCCATACACATACTCTTTTCTCCCAGCTCATTTTCAGTTACTATCGCCTCCTTATGTCACCTACCTTATTCGTGTAGTTGTTTCCATTGGCATTCTTTCTGTTGTTCATTTAAGCATTATTCGACTCTTGAAATTTCCAGCGAAAGCATATTAGCAATACGCAACATTTTCGTTCGTAATAACAAGTTAAACATGATAATATGCATGAATGTGAAGGGGAAACATAACTACGTTCAAACTATATTTCTGCCAACCATCTACTCGCATAAGTCGAGTATAAACTTTGATTTCCCTTCAGCGCAGTACAAATGCTAAACTATTGAATTGTCATGTATAACCTGGCTTTTAAACTTTGGCATTAACGTAAAACAATCACTTACAAACCTTATGCTATAAATGCTGCCATAAATTAACATGACATTAATTGACTATCGAATTGTTCATCAGATGTCAAATTTGACGTGACTCTTATTTCCCATATTACTAAATTAACACACAAAAAAATGCTTTATTTAAAACTAAAGCTAATTATGTTACGACAGCAGTATGTGAATTACCAAATGTTTAAAGGATTTTTTATAGCTTACTTCCAATTATTAAGAGAAATGGGATTGCATTATAATATCTAAGTATGGTATTGCGTGTTTGTTTTCAGGAAGAAAGAATAAACCGAGAGATTGTTAAAAGCAAGCATGAAATGTCTTTTAAGTAAGATTCTCTGTTACAAAATCTGATACTACTCAGTCTTATATAATGAATGATATACGCATATCACCAATGAATCCACAATAACATCAATAATATACATGTATATAAAGAATTTACCCAAGTTTGACGATTTCTCTTTCCTTGAATAATTTGGTTTAACAGTTGTCGTGGTGGTGACGAGGAGGTCGCCCTCCACTGCCATCCTCTTTTGTACATCCGCCTCGCCGCGGTGCCTTGGACTTCTTTCTTCACAATTATAATTTCATATAAAAATGCAAAACTTTGTCAGCTTGAGATGCTTCCGCCTGATGGTGGTATTGGTGATGAGGGTGGCGATCACCCTCGTGCTGGTGGGCTTGGTGCTGGAGGCCGACGAGCTGCGTCGGGTGATGAGGGCCTGGCGGGACGCAGGGCCCCACACCACCCTGCTGGGGAAGGTGCGGGGGCACCTGGTGGATGCCTCGTGGCTGGCCTCCCCAAGGGACCCCCTTGCGGAGTGCGGCTTCCCCCTGGGTGACAGCTGGGGGGAGGTGCTGTCCATGATGGTGGGCAGCAAGGAACGTCTGGCCTGCCTGGAGAGGCAGATCCAGAAGGCCGAGCAGGAACACAAGACGTTTGTGTTCTGCTTCGTGTGTGCCGTGTGTGTGGCGGTGGAGGTTGTGTTTGTGGTCCTGGTGGCGGGGCGCTCCTGGGCACGGCAGACCCTGGCGCGCCACCACGAGAAAGGAAGCAAGGCAGGGCAGGACGAGCCTCTCCTGCAGGAAACAGCAGCCTCGCAAGTCAAACACACTGAGGTGGAGGACGTGCTGGAGGAGGTTGGAGAGCTGGCCCTTCCTCAGCAGGAGGCAGGAAGTGTCCTCATCCTCGTGGATCTAGGACGCCAAAGGCTGCACATCAAGGCCGCCAAGAACAACGTGCTGGAGTGCCACGTCGCCCTCAAGAACTTGTTGGCGGAGTGGCGAACACGCGAGGCCGCCACACTTCAATATGTTCGCATCCCAGTGGAGTTGCCCGCCAGACTTTCAAGGCTGAAGATAGAAGCTACAGCGATAACTGACAGCTTCAAACTAACCCAGAAAATGGTGTCACCACGCCAGCATGGAGGTGCCGCGGCCAGGCAGCAGGCGGCAGGCAGTCAACGCCACCCCGCTAAGAAGACTGCTGCCCGCCCACGCCTTGGCAAAACCAGGGAGTGGAGGGCGTTCGGCCACATCCTCCCGACGCCAGAGGCACGTCGGGTGGCCTTCGTCAGGGCTCGCGCCGCCCTTGATGAACGGGTGCAGGCGTGGAAATATGCCTCCAAGACAAAACTGGAGAAGTCTACAAACCGCGGGGTTCCCGGTAACATCCTCCCGACGCCAGAGGCATGTCGAGTGGCCTCCGTCAGGGCTCGCGCCGCCCTGAAAGAACGGTCGCACGCGCAGAAGTGTGCCTTGAAGACAAAACTGAAGGAAACTAAACACGGGGTGTTCAGTCCCATCTTTCCGACGCCAGAGGCACGCCGAGTGGCCTCCGTCAGGGCTCGTGCCGCCCTGAAAGAACGGGTACACGCGGGGAAGTGTGCCCCTAAGACTTCATGGAAGAAAAGTGTCGGAAATGAGGGCGCTCACACCGACACTCAGGCTGCGAACATGACTGTGCCTGCGAACCGAGTGGCCTCGGTGAGGAGTGACGCCGCCAAAAGGGAAAGGGCGTACGCGCGTGAGTGTGCCTCTCAGACGACACAGGCGAAAAGTGTCGCAAAGGTTGCTCAATCTTTGAACACGTCTGTGCCTGCGAGCCGAGTGGCCTTCGCGAGAAAAGACGCCGCCATAAGGGAACGAGCGCACGCACGTAAGATTACGTCCCAGACGACATGCGCGAATGGTATCGTAAATGTTAAGGAGTAAAATGTGACACCTGCATCACTGTCTGGCTGCCAGCAAGGAGTGGCCGCGGCCAGGCAGCAGGCGGCAGCCAGGGAGCGCCTCCTTGCTGGGAGGAACGCTGGCCGCCGACGCCTCGTTAACACCGTGAGGCCCAAGGTCTTCGGTCACACAACCTCGACCCCAGAGGCGCGCCGCGTGGCCTCCGTGAGGAGTGAAGCTGCCACCACGGAAAGAGCGCATGCGCACACGTGCGCCAGTCAGTGAGCGACAGCAAGAATCCCCCCGCGAAGGAAGGTACAATTGCCAACCACGCCACCATAACTAAGTGTTCAGCGTGAAGGGTGAACACTGCAGCCTCCTGGTTGCCTGCATGAAATGTACATATCTCGACGATGAACTTTGGCGGCACCACCGCGTGCATCTACGTAGCTTACAGGACCGCCGTGAGCGTCCAGCAGCCCCGCGGGAGAGAATTGACTCACTGCTGGTCTATAAGACCACACCGCCAAAACATTGCTGATTTCTTAAACCATTTTTAAAGTACATGGATAAACAAAAACGGTACATTTTTTATGATTCAACTTGATTTCTTAATTTTTTGTACTATATATTTTTCAATTTTAAGTGATAGCATATTTTTGTAACAAATTTATGACATGAACGGATGCGGGCCGGGCAGGTGATGACTTGAGTCTTGGAGTACTCAATGATCAAAAAGTAAATAAGTACCTTGATCATTTAATTGATCATCAAACTTTGGGTACTTTTATAAATTTTGTACTTGGAGTAAAAATTTGTCATTGTAACAATATTTTAACTTAAGTAACAAAGCTTGGTACTTTTTACACCACTGCCTGTATAACCTAACTACTCTATTCACCGGGGAATCAAGAGATATATATATATATATATATATATATATAAAAGGCACTTATTTGAACACAGCTTCCTGTCCTAGCTTTCTCCATGTACCCATTTCCCGAGCAACTCCCTGATGCATTTCAAGAATCTAACTTTAAAAATCTATTTCTCGTCAATGTACGTATACACTGTAGATGCCAGTGGGTTGTTTTTGGCATACTCTTAAACCCTAGTGATGCGCCGTGAGGTCCACAAAAGAGCTTCGGCTTAATGGACCGTGGGTTATATGACTGTATGATTATGAATTGTATTACACCAAGCCATATATACAACCAGTATCAAGTCTCTCTCTCTCTCTCACTCTCTCTCTCCTCTCTCTCTCTCTCTCTCTCTCTCTCTCTCTCTCTCTCTCTCTCTCTCTCTCTCTCTCTCTCTCTCTCACACATCCCACTCACCTTCCCCCACCCTGTCTTTCTCCTTCCTGTACCCAGGCGCCAGTCTGTTCAGGGACGTGTTGGTGAGGTGACTGTACAGGTTATCCAGGGAACTCAAACTGTATTTTTCTGTGCCGAATCTGAAAATAAATTGTAGTAGTAGTAGTAGTAGTAGTAGTAGTAGTAGTAGTAGTAGTAGTAGTAGTAGTGGTAGTAGTAGTAGTAGTAGTAGTAGTAGTAGGTAGGAGAGGAGGAGGAGGGGGAGGAGGAGAGAGGGGGAGGAGTAGGGAGGAGGAGGAGGAGGAGTAGGGGAGGAGGAGTAGGTGAGGAGATGAGGAGGAGGAGGGGGAGGTAGGAGGAGGAGTATGTAGTAGTAGTAGTAGTAGTAGTAGTAGTAGTAGTAGTAGTAGTGTAGTAGTAGTAGTAGTAGTAGTGTAGTAGCCATATGTATATTAAACTAATATTCATTTCCAAACACACAGACCCCACATACCCCTCCCTCACCACACATACACACACACCAAACACACACCACAAACACCACTACACACACACACCACACCACAGCACACACACCACACACACAGCACCACAACTAGCTCACCTCACGACAACACACACCAACAACACACACACCACCCACACACAGACACACAGACACACACACACTATCCCTTCCACCCCTTCCTCACAACACACACACACACACACACACACACACACCCTTACCTCACAATGCCCTCCGTGTACATATAGACGGTGAGAGGGAGGAAGGAGGTGACCAGCACGTAGAGTCTGATATCACACTTGTACCCTCCTACCAAGAGAGGATTCCCGAGGTACCGCTGCACTACGGCACTGGACGCGTAACTTAGCTCGTGTAGGTCCTGGCGGGAAAGATAATAGATAATATGAGGGAGTTAGGTATGTACTAGTAACTTCTCGGCCGTCACAGAGAGCACACACACGCCTCCTCTCTGTGATTCTCGTGGCCTTCCTCCGCTGTAACTCTTGTTTATTTCCGCCTTAATAAACTTGTGTGCGAACTTATAGTCTATTTTTTTTAACGAGGCAAAAATTCCATTCTATCTTAAGGTCTCATGCTTAAAATGATGCCTGATTTTACCTGATACTATGGTTAACTATGATAAAATACAGCTGAAATTAAGAAGAAGCATAGTATTCCCTTCTCCTGGTTAAAATGATGCCTGTGTTTATCTGATAATAGGGTTAACTATGATAAAATACAACTGACATTAAGAAGAAGCATAGTATTCCCTTCTCCTGGTTAAAATGATGCCTATGTTTACCTGATAATAGGGTTAACTATGATAAAATACAACTGACATTAAGAAGAAGCGTAGTATTCCCTTCTCCTGGTTAAAATGACGCCTGTGTTTACCTGATACTATGGTTAACTATGATAAAATACAGCTGATATTAAGAAGCATAGTATTCCCTTCTGGTTAAAATGATGCCTGTGTTTATCTGATACTATGGTTAACTATGATAAAATATAACTGAAAATTAAGAAAAGCGTAGTATTCCCTTCTCCTGGTTAAAATGATGCCTGTGTTTATCTGATACTAGGTTAACTATGATAAAATACAACTGACATTTAGAAGAAGCGAGTTTCCTTCTCCAGGTTAAAAGTATGCCTAGTTTTACTGATACAAGGTTAACTATGATAAAATACGCTGAATTAAGAGAAGGTATATTCCTTTCTCCTGGTTAAAAATGGCCTGGTGTTACCTGATAAAGGGTTACTTGATAAATACAACTAAATTTAAAGAAGAAGCTTTAGTTTTCCCTTCTCCTGCTTAAAATGATCCCTGTGTTTTACCTGATCTAGGGTAACAAATGATAAATTTACAACGACATTTAGAAGAACGTAGTATCCCTCTCCAGGTTAAAAGATGCTGTGTTCCCTAAATCTATGGTTAACTATGAAAAAATTAACTGAAATTTAGAAAACCTAATTTTCCCTCTCCTGGTTAAAATGATCCCTCTGTTTACCTATACTATGGTTAACTATGATAAAAACAGCTGAATTAAAAAACTGTAGTATCTCTTCTCCTGGTTAAAATTGCCTGTTTTACCTGATACTAATGGTTAACTATGATAAATATAAACTGACATTAAGAAAAAGCGTGGGTATTCCCTTCTCCTGGTTAAAATGTTGGCCTGTGTTTACTGATACTATGTTAACTAGGGAAAACCAACTGAAATTAAGAAGAAGCGTAGTATTCCTTCTCCTGGTTAAAATGAAGCCTGTGTTTACCTGATACTAGGGTTTTCCCTATGATAAAACACAGCTGAAATTAGAAAAACTGTAGTATTCTCTCTCCGGGTTAAAATGAGCCTGGTTTACCTGATAATAGGTTAACTATGATAAAATACAACTGATTTTTAAAGAAGGTAGTATTCCCTTCTCCGGGTTTTAAAATGATGCTGTGTTTACCTAAACACTATGTTAACTATGATAAAATTTACAGCTGATTTTAAGAAGTGTAGAAATTCCCTTCTCCTGGTTAAAATTATGCCTGTTTTATCTGATAATGGGGTTTTAACTATAAAATAAATACAGCTGATTTAAGATGAGTATTCCCTTTCTTGGTAAAATATGCCTGTTTTTTAAACCTATAATAGGGTTACTATGATAAAATACAACTTATTAAGAAGTGTAGTTTTCCTTCTCCTTTTTTAAAATGATGCCTGTGTTTAACCTGACACTATGGTTAACGATAAAAACAGCTGAAAATTAAGAATGGTAGAATTCCTTCTCCTGGTTAAAATTATGCCTGTGTTTATCTGATAATAGGGTTTAAATTTATGATAAATACAGCTGATATTAAGAAGTGTAGTATTCCCTTCTCCTGGTTTTAAAATGATGCTGTGTTACTCTGATACTAGGGCCTAACTTAAAAATACAACTGACATTTAGAAGAACTGTAGTATTCCTTTCTCTGGCTTTCAAATACAGAGTAAGCACAAGGGGCACCATTTTTTTGCCATCATTAAAAAACAATTATTTGGTGTGTACTTAGGTAAATATAGAGAGATAAGGGAAGGTAGGGGAGGGAGATAGGCGTGTATATAGATAGATAGAGAGATAAGGGAAGGTAGAGGGAGGTAGACGATATATATAGGTGTGTTACATAGGTAGATATAGAGAGATTATAGAAGATAGGGGCAGGTAATTATGGAGAAGTAATAAGTGTAGGAAAATAGGAATACACTCTTAGAAAATAAGGCTAGGAAAAGGGTAGAAAAAGGGTGTTTGTAGTGATGAAACTTACCCCTTTTCTACCCTTCTTTTTTCTAAACCCTTACCCCAAAAATACCCTTTTGTAACCCTAAATATACCCTTTTGCAACCCTAAATATACCCTTTTGTAACCCTAAATATACCCTTTTGCAACCCTAAAAATAAACCCCTTTTTTGTAACCCTAAATATACCCTTTTGCAACCCTAA
>JACEEZ010009802.1:72500-77500 GCA_016584305.1 Chionoecetes opilio | reverse complement strand
GGTTTCCGGAACGTTCTTGTACCAGGGGCAGTGAGGGTTTCAGGCAGCAGGGTCAGGGGTCACGTCGCGCTAGGGGCTATAGGGGGCTAAGGGCTGGCTTGTGTGTATTGGGCGCGCGAAAGATGCGATTTCGCGCACTTTATTATGAAGAAGTAGTATTGATAGTTTCATTTTTTCCTTGCTGTCATCTACTAAATCAAACCCCACGTCTAACCTAACATAATCTGATTTAAACTAACAACCGTTTCGGGCTGTAGCTAAAACGGAACATTTTCGGTAATATATGTATCGTCATTGGCATGGGAAATTGGGGACATTGGGATTCAAATTAAGGATGAAAAGATCTGCACGATGATGTAAGATAAATTTGTTAGTTTTTAGTGCCCAATACCGAAATTATACCAATACTTGGGGTGATTGGGGAGAGGGTGATTGGGGTGATTGGGGAGAGGGTGGTGCTGGCTTCTGCGTTTATTTGTATTTGGCGCGCGAAATTCTCGGCCACTCGGCAGATACAAAGACCGATCGAGTGGTGGGGGATTTTTTTGAAAAACCTAGACCGAGATGCCTCCCAGCCCAGGCCCAGACCTCTTCTCAGCCCTCTGTTTGGCGACAACAGCCCAGTGTGAACCAGGCTTAACATCGGGGCTGCCAGATAGTGGGCGGGTTTATGGACCAAAGGAACTGATAAAAAAGTATTTAAATTTTTATATTAAATGTATTTAAATACAATGTATTTAAATACTCAAAAAAAGTATTTAGATACTGTATTTAAATACATGACAACCAATGTATTTATAAATACATTTCTAAATACACAATGTATTTAAATACGAATTTAAATACAATTGTATTTAAATAGTGCCCAGCTCTGTGTGTGTGTGTGTCTAATTATGTCTGTTTGTCTGTCTGTCTGTTTGTCTCTCTGTCTGTCTGTCTGTAGGTGTGTGTGTCTAAGTCTCTGTGTGTCTGTCTGTTTGTCTGTCTGTCTGTTTGTCTCTCGTCTGTCTGTCTGTAGGTGTTTGTCTAAGTCTCGTGTGTCTGTTGTTTGTCTGTCTGTTGTTGTCTCTCTTTCTGTCTGTCTGTGGTGTGTGCTGTCTAGTCCTGTGTGTCTGTCTGTTTGTCTGTCTGTCTGTTCTGCTCCTTTCTGTCTGTCTGTAGGTGTGTGTGTCTAAGTCTCTGTGTGTCTGTCTGTTTGTCTGTCTGTCTGTTTGTCTTCTTTCTGTCTGTCTGTAGTGTGTGTGTCTAAGTCTCTGTGTGTCTGTCTTGTCTGTCTGTCTGTTTGTCTCTCTTTCTGTCTGTCTGTAGGTGTGTGTGTCTAAGTCTCTGTGTGTCTGTCTGTTTGTCTGTCTGTCTGTTTGTCTCTCTTTCTGTCTGTCTGTAGGTGTGTGTGTCTAAGTCTCTGTGTGTCTGTCTGTTTGTCTGTCTGTCTGTTTGTCTCTCTTTCTGTCTGTCTGTAGGTGCTGGGGTGTCTAAGTCTCTGGTGTCGTCTGTTTTCTGTCTGTCTGTTTGTCTCTCTTCTGTCTGTCTGTAGGTGTGTGTTCAAGTCTCTGTGTGTCTGTCTGTTTGTCTGTCTGTCTGTTGTCTCTCTTTCTGTCTGTCTGTAGGTGTGTGTGTCTAAGTCTCTGTGTGTCTGCGTCGTTTGTTATCTTTCTGTCTGTCTGTTTGTCTGTCTTAGGTGTGTGTGTCTAACTCCTGTGTGTCGCTGTCTGTTTGTCCTATCTTCTGTCATTTTCTGTCCTGTCTGAGGTGTGTGTGGTAAGTCTCTGTGTATCTGTCTGTGCGTCTGTCTATCTTTCTGTCTGTCTATATTACCTGGTGTGGCTTCAGTTTTCTGTACACCTGGTTGGGGAAGGACTGCCTCCACCATATGTGCCACGAGCTGCCCACTCCTCCCCCTCCTCGTGTACGCGCCACCCCCGCTCAACACACACCTGCAAAGATAAACACACATATAGACAGGCTTTGTTTTTGTGTGTTTGTTTGTTTGTTTAGAGGATAATTGCAGACAGAAAAAGGTCTGCTGTCAGTGCTCACAGACAACTGAGTTTCGGTGAGGCAAAGAAGATGAGGTTTAGCAGAGAGAATGTGTTCGCAGAGAGAAAGTAGATCTAGGCCGCGAATGTTGCAGAAGTTTAAGGAGAGAAGGCTAGAGAGTATCAAGACACCTCGAGTCGTCATCTGAAGACTGTCGACCTGGGGTATTTCTGGTCCCTCCCCAGTTAGGGACCCCGAGGCAGGGCGATTTACAGGCATGATAAAATTTTGAGTGAAGATAGTGTAGGGATGTAAGTGCTTGTAGTGTAATGTGAGTAGTAAGAGGCAGTGTCTTTAGAGGGCAGGCTGTAATAGTAATTCCTCAGAGCCGTAGTGACCTACCGCTGCAGCTTAGTGTTGTGTGTGGGTGTGTGTGTGTGTGTGTGTGTGTGTGGTGTGTGTGGGGGGGGGGGGGGGGGGTATTCATCTAGTTGTATTTATCTAGTTGTATTCATCTAGTTGTATTCATCTAGTTGTATTCATCTAGTTGTATTCATCTAGTTGTATTCATCTAGTTGTATTCATCTAGTAGTATTTTGCAGGGCCTGAGCTACACTGGTGTGGCCCCGTCTCCATAGGTACATGTAATCATTCCTGCTTAGTGGTTAGTGTTGGGGGAAGCCACCACCCCGGGAGGCTGGTCACAAACCCCTGGCTAACACCCGGTACCCATTCACTGCTGGGTGGACAGGGGCTCGGGTTTTAAGGAGACCGCCCGTCTGTCTCCGCTCCGCCCGGGGATCGAACCCAGGACTTCTCGGTTGTGAGCCGAGCGTGCTAACCACTACACTACAGAATAGGTTATACTCTTTTTTTTTAACCCCTTCACGCCCAGATCTTTCCTTTGCTATATAAAATGGGCTGTTGTTAGTAGTAGTAGTAGTAGTATAGTAGTATAGTAGTGTAGTAGTAGTAGTAGTAGTAGTATTAGTAATAGTAAGTTAGAAGTAGTGATATCACCCCTCAGCCGATCTTTCCCTTGGCTATTAAAGGTCTGTTGTCCCATAAAACGTAAAGTACTAATAACAGGATACTAAACAGGTCTGCTTAAAACATTGCTTATATTAATTAAAAATCGTCTAATGGTACCCAAATTACAATGAATTACGTTTTGGGCCTCAGGGTTACGAGGGAAAATGCTTGCCCCTTTCTGCTTACTGCCCGATATTTGATGCAGGAGAAGGAATACTACGCTTCTCTAAACCTCAGCTGTATTTGATCATAGTTAGACCCTATATCAGTAAACAGGATCATTTTAAACCAGGATAAAGGGAAACTACGTCTTTCCTTCTAAATCTCAGCTGTATTTGGCAATCTGTTAACGCTATTATCATAAACGCACGGCATCATTTACCAGGAGAAGGGAATACTACGCTTCTTCTAAATCTCAGCTGTATTTGATCATAGTTAACCCTATTATCAGGTAAACACAGGCAGCATTTTAACCAGGAGAAGGGAATACTACGCTTCTTCTAAATCTCAGCTGTATTTGATCATAGTTAACCAGGTATCAGGTATCAGGTATCAGGTTATCAGGTAAACACAGGCAGCATTTTAAGCAGGAGAAGGGAATACTACGCTTCCTGAAATGGTAAACACACACTGCTAAAAGATTAAGAAGTAAAAAAAGTCCATTCAAATAAATAAATAAAAAAAAAAAAAGTTTAGAAGTAAATAAATACAGGTAGATAGAATAGTAGCAGTAGTAGTAGTAGTAGTAGTAGTAGTAGTAGTAGTAGCAGTAGTAGTAGTAGTAGTAGTAGTAGTAGTAGGGGTAGTGGTAGTAGTAGTAGTAGTAGTAGTAGTAGTAGTAGTAGTAGTAGTAGTAGTAGTAGTAGTAGTAGTAGTAGTAGTAGTAGTAGTGGTAGTAGCAGTAGTAGTAGTATATGTTAGGTTAGGCTAAGTTAGGTTAAAACAAACAGTAATAGCTAGATAGATAGATAGATAGATAGATAGATAGATAGATAGATAGATAGATAGGTAGATAGATAGGTAGAAGGAAGGAGAGAGAGAGAGAGAGAGAGAGAGAGAGAGAGAGAGAGAGAGAGAGAGAGAGAGAGAGAGAGAGAGAGAGAGAGAGAGAGAGAGGAGAGAGAGAGAGAGATTATGACCCGTACCGCGAGTCATGACGAAGGTTGAGCGACGACCTTCGACGACTGAGGAAGCTTACCATAAAAGGGATATTTTTGGAACGAAGAGCAGCGACGACGGACGAAGGTCAGCACGAAGACACGAGGGTAGCCGTGACCTTCGTGGCCACCTTCGTCGCTACTCTTCCGTACAAAACAAAGCCCTCTTATGGTAAGCGAAGGTCTGCCGTTCGTCGCTCGTCGCTCTACCACCTTGACTCTCGTGCTCGTATTCGTAGTCACATACCATGATTGCTCGTGGTAATTACTGTGATTTTGTTCCATTTCTACTCAGTCAAAATTATTCACTTGATCTTGTAGCTGCCATGGAAAGTACTAGAGCAATCCTACAGTACTCCTATTGCCATCACAACAGAGATCTTGTAGCTGCCATGGCAAGTACTAGAGCAATCCTACAGTGCTCTTATTGCAATCACAACAGAGATCTTGTAGCTGCCATGGAAAGTACTAGAGCAATCCTACAGTACTCCTATTGCAATCACAACAGAGATCTTGTAGCTGCCATGGAAAGTACTAGAGCAATCCTACAGTACTCCTATTGCAATCACAACAGAGATCTTGTAGCTGCCATGGAAAGTACTAGAGCAATCCTACAGTACTCCTATTGCCATCACAACAGAGATCTTGTAGCTGCCATGGAAAGTACTAGAACAATCCTACAGTACTCCTATTGCATCACAACAGAGATCTTGTAGCTGCCATGGAAAGTACTAGAGCAATCCTACAGTACTCCTATTGCCATCACAACAGAGATCTGTAGCTGCCATGGAAAGTACTAGAGCAATCCTACAGTACTCCTATTGCATCACAACA
>JACEEZ010009802.1:52500-67500 GCA_016584305.1 Chionoecetes opilio | reverse complement strand
GCCAATCACAACAGAGATTTGCTAGCCCTGCGACATAGCGAAAGTACATAGAGGCCCCATATCCTACAGTATTACCTATTAGCCCATCACAACAGAGATACTTGTACTGCCATGGACAAGTACTAAGAACAATCCTACAGTACTACCTAATTGCCAATCACCACAACAGAGATCTTGTAGCCCTAGCCCATGCCGAAAGTACTATGAGCAATCCTACAGTAACTCTTTTTCTCAAATTAGCCCATCACAACAGAGATCTGTGTAGCTGCCATGGAAAAGTACTAGAGCCCAATCATCTACAGTTACTCCTATTAGCCATCACAACAGAGATCTTGTAGCTGCCATGCCGACAAGTACCTAGCAGCCCAATCGCTCCCATTCATACAGTACTCCTATTAGCAATCACAACAAGCATCTGTAGCTGCCATGAGCAAGTACTAAGAGCCAATCTAACAGTACTCCTATTGCAATCGACAACAGAGATCTTGTAGCTCTGCCATGGAAAGCTACACTCTCGAGCCAATCCTACAGTACTCCTAATTTGCCCAATCACAACAGAGATCTGTAGCTGCCATGCCGAAAGTTACTAGAGCCCAATCATACAGTAACTACTATCTGCAATCGCAATCAGAGCTGGCATGACATGTGATTTAATAGGACAAGACAAGAACGTGAACAATGATCCACGTACAATGTTTCATGAAGTATTGATGACTACGAATAGCGGTGTGTGACTCGGTGACTCGAAAGGAACTACGGTACGGCCCATGGTTATTGTTTTAAAAGAATTAGTCATGGGTGGTGTTGTCTTCGCTCTCCTCTCTCTCGTCTAATCTCTCCTCTCTTCTCCACTACTACAATTCAGTCGCCTGTCTGCCTACCCCCTATCCCCCTAACTCAATTAAAGAAAGAAAACAAAGATTGATTAAGATAAATGACTTGCTACCACACAAACATCGCTATCGCCACACACACGCACACACACGCCACACACACGCCACACACACACCACACACACACACACACCACACACATACACACACACACACAACACACACACACACACACCACCAACACAGCACCACACAAATCATATACACACACACATTATGGTCGCCGGTGAAAATGATAGTGTTTGTGCTAGCGCCTCGCTGTAAGCGTGCCGTGCGGTGCGTTGCATGCGCCTTATCTCTTGCTTACATACGATAACAGACAGACAGGACTAGATATCAATCCACCCACGCACTGACCACACACACACACACACACACACATACACACACACACACACACACACACACACCCACACACATGCGCGATACTCCGCTAGTGTAGGGGCAAGCTCACGCTCGGTCACCACAACCGAGAAGTCCCGGGTTCGAATCCCGAACGCGCGCGAGCGCGAAACAGTATGGAAAGTCTGTTTCTTAAAACCCGAGCCCCCTGTCCACCCAGCAGTTGTCAATGGCGTAACCGGGTGTTATAGCCGGGGGTTATGTGACCCGCCTCGCGGCCGTCGGTGGACTTCCCTCCAACACATAAACCACTAAGCAGGAATGCATTAAATGTACCTATGGAGGAAGGGCACCGCCCACACCAGTGTAGCTCAGGCCCTGCAAAATACTAACATGACATACACACACACACACACACGCACACACACACACACACACAGACACACATACACACACACAGTGACTAGCTCAGCCCTGGAAAATACTACTAGATGAATACACACACACACACCACACACACACACACACACACACACAGTGTAATTTTTCTAGCTCAGTCCCTGACCCGAAAAATAACTACTAGATGAATCCACACACACACACACACACAACACACACACACACACACACACACACCACACACACACAACATGTAGTAGCTCAGGCCGTAGCCGCGCGAAATACAATAGATGGCAATACAACTAGATAGAATACAACTAAGATGAATACATGCTACTGCCAGATACCGTGTTAATGCAATTGAGAGAGTAGAGAGAAAGAGAGAAGAGAAGAGAACAGATCCTCCGATGTAGAGACACCGAAATGATGACACGAAGAAGCAGATGAGAACTGTTTCAGCAGATATTGAGAAGTCGACCGTGACTTTGAGAGAACGAGATACGAGAACTGAGAGGAAGAGATGAGAGAGCTTACTGGGAGTGTCAATAAACAAAACGAAAAATAAAATATGTAAAATAGCAATCCAATAAAACGTGTGTGTGTGCTGTGATGTAGTGTTACGTGTTATGATGCTAGGTGTGTGATGTGAAACTGTGTAATGTGTGTGATGTCTGGTGTTGTGTATGTGTGTGTGTCTAGTGTGCTGCATTAAGTAATGTGTGATGTGACTGTGTGGGTGTGTCTAATTAGTAGAGTAAGTGTGTGTAGCTCATGTCGCTGTGTGTGTGTAGTAGATGTGTTCTGTAGATGCTCCATAACGATGATGTGTCTCTGATGTGTGTGTATGTAATGTGTCGTGTATGTGGAATGTGATGTCATGAAGTGTGTGAATGTCCTAGGCTGTGTGTGTATGACTCTGGTGACATGTGTCGTACGTTGTGGTCTAGTAGTGTGTCGTATAATGTGCGTGGTCGTGGTGTGTGTGTAAGTGTGTGTGTCGTGGTCCTGTGTGTAGTGTCATGTGTCGGGATCGTGTTGTTCATGTGTCGTGTGATTGCGTGAATCGTGTGTGTCTGTGTGACTCGATGGGTCTTGATAGTGCTATGTGTGTGTGTGACTGTGTGTGTGTGTGGCTGAATGTGTAGTAGTGACTGTAGCTAGTCCTCTGTGACTGTGTCGTGTGTCGTCTGTGCTACATGTGTGCCTTGCTGTGATAGTGTCGTCGTGATGTGATTGTGTGTGTGTAGTGTCAGTGTAGTGTAGGTCTGTGTCTGTGTCGTGTATGTGTAGTCAGTGATCAGTGTGCTCCGTAGAGTGAACGTGTGTGTAGTGATTACGTGGTGTAGCATGGTGTAGTCTATGTAGTAGTGTGTGTGCTGTAGTGCTGATGTGTGCTGATGTGTCTCTAGTGCGCTGCGCGCTCGGTTTGCAATCTGTCTAGATCGGTTCATGTAAGAGAGATAAGCCACACACACGATCGCCCACGCCCACGCACACAACACGTTACGTCACACAAACTACCTACCATTTTTCACGACGCACCCAATAATGTTGTGTCTGCCATTTTTGTGCTGTGCTGCGTGATGTGTGTGTGTAATGCTTATGGTGAGGTCTAATTCGCTGGGACTCTCCACACCACACCCAACCATCCACCCCATGCTCAAGAGGACAGTAACCCGCCAGCATTTTGCTCAGTGCGAAAAATCCCCTGCGTAATGAGCCGTGGGTCGGCGATGCACGAACACCGGACCAATAGAAAGGCGTGCCTGACGCCCTACTTCACCCCCCCGAGACACTCAGGCGTAAAGCGACGCTGCAAGTGTGACCGAGTGTTTTTTTGGTGTAAATATCTTCCAGAGATGAAGATGAGAGAGAACGTGTACTGAGCGGAGACCAGAGAGGAGAATGAGCATGATGAAAGGAGGATGGAGACAGAGAAGGCTTTCCGGACGAGACCTGAGAGAGCATGCAGAGAGAGAGGAGCGAGAGAGAGAGGGAAGCAGAGAGAGAAGAAGTCAGAGAGATGTAGAGCCTTAAGCTTGGGGATACATGCGAGAAGATTGTTTGACTGCATAAAAAAAATTACATCTTTATTGTTATTATATAATTATTATCTATTATTATTATTGTATTATTATCTCTTATTATATATTCATTATTAATTATTAATTATTATTATTGTGGCTGTGCGTCAGGTATCTATATATATATATATCTAAATGGAAGATTATATATATATAAATTTGATTATTAAAGCCAGTCTACATCTCTACTCTTCCTCCTCTACTCTCCTCAAACATAATCTCAAATACCTATAAACTATTATCATTACCTCACTCTCTCTCTCTCCTCTATTCTACTCAAATTATAAATATCATCCTTATCTAACTTCCTACATCTCTGCCTCTACTCTCTACTACTCTCTAAACAATATACCTCCTCTTACTACTCTCTCTCATCTATCTCTCCTCTCTCTCTGTATACTCTCTACAAACTCTCTCCTCTTCTCTCTCGCGATATACTCTGTCAACTAGAGCCTTAAAATGCTAGAATAATAGATCTCATGGCGGAACATCTGACATGTGATGTGTGTATGGACACTAGTAGTTGGTTGTGTGATGGTCGTGTCGACGTTTTCTCGTTTCCAGTAGTAATTTTTGAAATTGTGTGTGTGTGGGGTTCTATTTGCATAGGGTGTGTCGTAACTGTGTGTGTGTAAGTCAAGGTGTGTGGTAGATGATGTGTTGGTGATGTGGTGGTGTGTGTGTGTGTGACTGTAGTGTAGATGTGGGCTGTGTGTGTGTGTGTGTGTGTGTACGTGATATGTAGTGGTTGTGTTGTGTATTGTATTGATGTATGTTGCTGTGCGCTTGCGTCTATATTACACGATGCGACGGACAAAAAAGCGCCCAGGAATACCCTTATAGAAGGTCCAAAAAAACACACACAACCCACACGCCACTCACACACACACACACACGACACAACACACACAACACACACACACACACACACACACACACACACAAATTATAAATGCATACGTCCCATCCGTGCCGTGATAGAGCGTGTAGGACGCCAAAGTTACTAACACACACACACACACACCACACAAACACACCACACACAACACCACACATATTAATTTTTCACATCTACAGTTTCTTTATACTTTTTAATTAACACATGTACTAATCTCTCTCTACTCTCTAAAACTCTCTCTCTCTCTCCTCTCTCATCTCTTCTCTACTCTCTCTCTCTCCCTCATCTCTCTCTCTACTCTTCTCTCTCATCTACCTCTCTTATGATATAACCACGCCCGCAAAACCCACTAATATGATTTTGTCTTAACTATGACGGACAACACCGCGCGCCGTTTCTATCTCATAAACGAGCAGCAGAGAAGATGAACCGCAGACGAGAGAGAGACTGATGATGATGAGGACGAGAATGAGAGAGATGATATTGACGAGAGAGAGATGAGAAATAGAGAGTAGCACATACAATAATTGACCCCTTATAATAACATATGGCCCTGCTGTGAATTATATTTACTGCCACGGGATTATACCTCTCTCTCTCTCTCTCTCTCTCTCTCATCTCTACTCTACTCTCTCTCTCTCTCTCTGTCTCTTCTACTCTCCTCACTCTGGTGCTCTCTCTTCTCTCTCTCTCAGTCTCTGTCTTTCTCTTCTCTCTCCTCTCTATCCTCTCTCTCTCTCTCTCTCTTATCTCCTCTCTCTCTTCTCTCTCTCTCTCTCCTCTTCTCTCTCTCTGTCTCTCCTCTCTCTCTTCCTCTCTTTTTTTCTCTCTCTATACGCTGGCTCTTATTATATCTCCTATACTACCTCCATAGTTTCCACTAATTCTCTACTCTACTCTCTCCTCGAACTCTCTCTAAATCCCTCTATCGTCTCCTCTCTCTTCTCTCTCTAGTCGCTCTCTCTCTCTCTCTACTACTTTTTTCTCTCTCTAATCTGCACCCTCCCCCCCCCCCTCCCCCCCCCCCCCTCCCCCCCCTAGTCTCTTCTCTATATTCTCTATCTCTAACTAGTTCCCCTCTACTCCTCTCTCTCTCTCTCTACTCTCTACTCGCTACTCTACCCCTCTCACCTCTCTCTCTCTCTGCTTTGAGCAAAGGATAAAAAGCGAACATAAAACGTGCATTATTAGATGCGAGCGACCAAAGAGAGAGAGAGAGATAGAGAGAGACGAGAGAGACGCAGAGAGCAGAGAGGATGATCAGCAGAGAAGAGACGAGAGGAACAAGAAAGCCAGGGGGAGAAAGAAGAAGAAGAAGAAGAAGAAGAGAAGAGAGAGCATAATGAGGAAAACAATATTGGATATGGTAAAAAGAAATAGAAGGCAGGAGCCCGAAGGCAGGCGGAGCGAGCGAGGGAGGAGGAGGAGGAGGAGGAGGAGGAGCGAGGAGGAGGATTTACATAGGATTACTCATAAGAGCTAACAGACACCAGGCCTAGCTATTGTAGCCCGTCCATAACGAGTGTATCTGCATGAAGCGACATACTACTAACTAACAACTACATGCCATAAGAGAGAAGGAGGAATATATGCTATGAAGCAACAAGAACACCAGAGCCTAGACCTAAGCGCAGGGTCTATAACGAAGGGTATCTCGCCCTGAACTAACATACTACTAACTAATCAACTACTTGTCAAGAAAACAGTTAAGGAAAATGATACCATAGTCCCTAAAGAAGAGATAGGAACATTGGAAGTTTCGTAGTGAAGAATGAGATAAGGGTGCGAGGAGGAGGAGGGAGAGAGGAGGAGGAGCGAGGAGGTAGGAGGAGCCCAGAGGAAGCAGAGGAGCGAGTAAGCGAGGAGGAAGGAGGAGAAGAACGAGAAAGAATAATAATAATAATAATAATAATAATAAATAATAATGATAATAATAATAAATAAATCAATAATAATAGCTTAAGTAGTAGTAGCCAATGCCAGCCGTAATATAATAGATAGTGAGTAGCTAGTAGTCAGTAGTAGTGCAGTAGCATAGTAGCTAGTAGCTATGTAAGTAGTAGTAGTCAAGTAGACCCAGTAGTAGTAAGTAGTAGTCGCAAGTAATTATAAATAGTCATATGCTAGTAGTAGCTAGATAGTAAAGTCAGCTAGAGCTAGTAGTTTAGATTAGTAGTAGTAGTAGTAGTAGTGAAGTATGTAGTAGTAGTAGTAGTAAGTAGTAAGATAGTAGTCATGGGTACTAAGTAGTAGTAGGAGTAGGCGAAATGAGCAGTTTAATGCGTAAGTAAGTAGTAAAAATTAGTAGTAGTAGTAAGTCAGTAAGCTAGTAGGTATTAAGTAGTAGTAGTAGTAGTTAAAGTAGTATGTAGTCCAAGTAGTAGATCTCCTATGTAGTTAGTTAAGTAGAGAGCAATGCAGTAATGCCGTCAATAGTTTAGCTAGTAAGTAGTAAGAATAGTCATAGAAGTAGCTCAGTAGATAGTAGTCAGTAGTAAGTAGCTAGTTAGTAGATAAGTAGATGACAATGGCAAGTATTGGTAATGCTAAGTAGTAGTAAGTAGTATAAGCTCAATAGTAGTAGTAGATAGTAGTAGATAGTCATGTTAGTCCAGCTAGTAGTAGCTAGCTAGAGGCTAATCGAATAATAAAAAACGGCAGTAATTGGTAATAGCTAGTAGTAGTAGCTAATAGTAGTAGCTAGTCAGCCTAAATAGTAGTATGTAGTAGTAGTAGTTTAAGCTGGCAATAGCGCAGTAATGGGAATAGTAGTAGTAGCTTAAGTAAGTAGTAGTGAGTTCGAGTAGTAGTAGTCAGGATGATAGAGACAATGCGTATGATAATAGGTACATAAGCTAGTAGTCATAAGTAGATAGTAGTAGCAGGCAATGGTAGTAATGCGTAATAGGTAGCTAGTAGTCCAGATAGAGTATGAGCCGCCATTATGGTAGCTAATCTCTAGGCTTAGTAGTCGTAGTAGTAAGTAGTAGTAGTAGTGCAGTAGTAGTAGCTCTAGTAGTAGCAGCGCCAATGGATAGTAATGGTAATAGTTAAGTAGAAATAAGCTTAGTACGTAAGTAGAGGCAATTGGTAGCATAATTGCCGTAGTAGTAGCGCCCCAGTAAAAGTTAGTAGCAGGCAATAGGTAGTAATGAGTAGTCTAGCTAGTAGTCAGTAAAGATAGTAAGCTATATAGTAGTAGTAGAGGCATATGCGTAGTAATGGTATAGTAGTCAGTAAGTAGTAGTAGTCAGCAGGCCAATACGCGTAGTAATGACGTGAAGTAGTAGTTAGTAGTAGTAGTAGTAGTAGAGGCAATGGCTAGTAATAGGGTAATAGTAGTCAAGTAAGTTAAGTAAGATAGTCCAGTAGAGGCAAGAGTAGTAATGGTAATAGTAGTAGTAGTTAGACTCAGATAGTAGAGGCAATGGCAGTAATGGGAATAGTAGTAGTTAGTAGCTAAGTATAGTAGTAGATAGTAGTAGTAAGTACAGTAGCACTAGACAGGCAATGGTAGCTAATGTAATAGCTAGTAGCTAGCTAGATAGTAGTAGTAGATGCGCAATGCAGTATAATGCGTAATAGCTCAGTATTAGTAGTAGTAAGTAGTAGAGGCAATTGGTAGTAATGGTAGTAGTAGTAGTAGTAGTAGTAGTAGTTTTTAAGTAAGTAGTAGTTAGTAGCCTAGATAGAGCATATGCGTAAGATATTAGAACCTAATCGTGGGTAATTAAGATAGTAGTAGTCAGTAGTAGTAGAGGACAATGGTAGCTAATGTAGTAAGTCAGTTAATCTAGTCAGTAAGAGGCAATGAGTTAGTAATGGTAGTAGTAGTAGATAGTAGTAAGAAGGACACAATGGTACTAATGGTAGTAGTAGGTAGTAGTAGAGTAGTTAAGAGGGCTAATAGTAGTAATGCGTAGTAGTAGTAGTAGTAGTAGTAGAGTACAACAAAAAAAAGGCAATAAGGTAGTAAATGGTAATAGTCGTAGTAGTAGTAGTAGATAGAAGCAATGCGTAGTAATAGGCTAATAGTAGTAGTCAGTAGTAGATCAGTAGAGGCCAATCGGCGAGTAATGGTAATAGTCAGTGAGTAGTAGCTTGAGTAGTCAGTAGCTAGTGGTACTAAGTAGTCAGTTAGCTAGTAGTAGTAGTCAGGTAGTAAGTAGTAGTCGCTAGTAGCTAGTGCTAGTAGTAGTAGTACAGTAGAAGGCCAATGCGTAAGTAATGGGTAATAAGTAGTAGTAGTAATAGTAGTCAGTAGTAGTAGAGAGCATGGCACCAGTAAAGGTAAGTAATAGGGTAATAGTAGATAAGACTAAGTAGTAGTAGTAGTTAGTAAGTCCAGTAAGTAGTAGCTAGTAGCTCAGTATTAGTAGTAGAGGCAATGGTAGTAATGGTGAAATATTAAATAGTAGTCGAGTAGCATAGTAGTAAGTAGTAGTAGTAGATAGTAAGAGGCAACTGGTAGTAATAGGTCATATAATAGTAGTAGCTAGGTAGTAGTAGCTCAGTAGTCCATAGTTGTAGAATAGTAGCTCAGCTAGTAAGTAGTAAGTAGTAGTAGTTAGTAGTAGTAGTAGAGGCAATTGCGTAAGGAATCAGGTAATAGTAGCATAAGAGTAGTAAGTAGTCCAGTCAGTGAGTAGTAGTAGTAAGTAGTAAGTAGTATGTAGTAGTTAGTAGTAGTAGTAGTAGTAGTAGTAGTAGTAGTAGTAGCTCGGCTGGGTAGCTAGCGTGGTGGTGGCGGAGGTTATGTAATCAGTGAGAAACGTCTTCCTGGCTATTAATAATTGTACTGTAGCAATGCCTAACTTTTATTACCACTGGGGGGGGGAGAGAGAGAGGAAGAGCATATAAGAGTAGGAGAGAAGACGAGAAGACGAGCATAGGACTAGACGAGAGACGAGAGAGAGAGAGGGGAGGGGGGAGATAAAAAAAGCAGAAGGTTATCTAATATATACCTGACCGTTTCTGTTAAACACGCCTCTACTAAATCTACGCTCTACTACTCTCTCTACTCCTTCTCTCTCTACTTCTCATCTCTCTCTCCGCCAGCGATTATCAGGGATAAAAGCGGCTAATTATCGACCACCTGGACCAACACGAGGCGAGGTAGAGCGTGTCAGATTATTTCTTTTTTTTTTGTCATTTTCTCCCGCTATTTCATGCATAGCTCAACAAAGGAATACATTACCCCCTGATTGGGTGTGTGTGGAGGTCTTTTTTTTTTTTTTCGTTGGGGCCCCAGAGAACGTGGAGTGCACATTGTAATGTGTTGTACCATATAGACGCTTATGTAGTGAGTAATAAGCAATGCTTTTTTATAGCTTATGAACTGATGTTAGTTCATTTTTTAATTATAAACTTCAGTTTCCTCTCAACTCGCTCCACTAACTCATTTGTGGTGATATCCATGACTTTTCGTTATTTATAGGCTGACAACAGCATATTTTATAATAGCCAAGGAAAGGATCTATCTATCGGCGTGAAGGGGAACTAATATCACATACTTCTAACTTACTACTACTACTATGCTACTACTAATTACAACTACTACTACTACTACTAACGACAGGCCCATTTTATTATAGCAAGGAAAAAGATAAACTGGGTGTGAAGGGGTTAATATCACTACTTCTAACTACTACTACTTACTACTATACTAATATAATAATAATAATAATAATAATAATAATCAATAACAGACCATTTTATATAGCAAAGGCAAAGATAGGTGTTGAAGGGTTAACTATCACTACTTCTAACTACGACTATACTACTACTACTACTACTACTAATAATAATAATATAATAATAATAATAAAATAATAATAAACAAGGACCATTTTATATAGCAAAAGAAGATATAGGAGTAGTAGAGCAGTTAGCAATCGAACCTGTAATAGTTATAGTTAGAGAGAAGGAGGAGAAGGAGAGGAGGAGGAGGAGGAGGAGGAGGAGGATTAGTAGGAATTACATAGGAGTAAAGACACCAGGTAGCTATTGGTCATAACGAGGGTATCTGCTGAATACATGCTACTAACTATCAATACTTGTAAGAGGACAGTACTAGGAATATATAGAATAACAGACACCAGGCTAGTATGGGTCTATAACGAGGGTATCTGCTGAACTACTAATACTAGACTATCAACTACATGTAAGAGGACAGTTACATAGGAATAAATAGGAATAACAGGACACAGGCTAGCTATGGTCATAACGAGGGTATCTGCTGAACTAATACTACTAACTACAACTACTATGTAAGAGTAGGAGAGGAATATATGTGAAGAACAGACACAGTGTAGCTATGGGTCTTATAACGAGGGTATCTGCTGAATATATACTACTAACTATCAACTACTTGTAAGAAACAGTTAGAAAATGATACCATGTCCCTAAAGAAGATAGGAACATGGAAGTTTCGTAGTGAAGAATGATAGGGTGGAGGAGGAGGAGGAGGAGAGGAGGAGGAGGAGGAGGAGGAGGAGGAGGAGGAGGAGAAGAAGAGAAATGGAATAATAATAATAATAATAATAATAATAATAATAATAATAATAATAATAATAAATAATAATAATAATAGTAGTAGTAGTAGCAATGCAGGTAATTATAATAATAATAGTAGTAGTAGTAGTAGTAGTAGTAGTAGTAGTAGTAGTAGTAGTAGTAGTAGTGCAAGATATAAGTAGTAGTAGTAGTAGTAGTAGTAGTAGTAGTAGTAGTAGTAGTAGTAGTAGTAGTAGTAGTAGTAGTAGTAGTGCAAGTAATTATAATAGTAGTAGTAGTAGTAGTAGTAGTAGTAGTAGTAGTAGTAGTAGTAGTAGTAGTAGTAGTAGTAGTAGTAGTAGTAGTAGTAGTAGTAGTGCAAGTAATTAAATAGTAGTAGTAGTAGTAGTAGTAGTAGTAGTAGTAGTAGTAGTAGTAGTAGTAGTAGTAGTAGTAGTAGTAGTAGTGCAAGTAATTATAATAGTAGTAGTAGTAGTAGTAGTAGTAGTAGTAGTAGTAGTAGTAGTAGTAGTAGTAGTAGTAGTAGTAGTAGTAGTAGTAGTAGTAGTAGTAGTAGTAGTAGTAGTGCAAGTAATTTAATATGTAGTAGTAGTAGTAGTAGTAGTAGTAGTAGTAGTAGTAGTAGTAGTAGTAGTAGTAGTAGTAGTAGTAGTAGTAGTAGTAGTGGTGGTGGTGGTGGTGGTGGCGGAGGATTATGTAATCAGTGAGAAAGTTTCTGGCTATTAATAATTGTACTGTGCAATGCCTTCTTTATTACCCTGGGGGGGGGAGAGAGAGAGAGAGATATAGAGAGAGAGAGAGAGAGAGAGAGAGAGAGAGAGAGAGAGAGAGAGAGAGGGGAGGGGAGATAAAAAAAAGAGAAGGTTATCTAACTATATACCTGACCGTATTCTGTTAACACGCTCTCTCTCGCTCTCTCTCTCTCTCTCTCTCTCTCTCTCTCTCTCTCTCTCTCTCTCGCAGCGATTACAGGGGATAAAAGCGGCTAATTATCGACCACCTGGCAACACGAGGCGAGGTAGAGGTTGTCAGTTAGTCATTTTCTCTCGCTTATTTCTGCATGTCAACAAAGAATCTTAACCCCTTGAGGCCCAGAACGTGATTGCCATTGTAATTTGTGTACCATTAGACGCTTTGTAGTGAGTATAAGCAATGTTTTATAGCTATGAACTGTTTAGTTTCCTTGTCCACTAACTCATGTGGTATATTCAGTGACTTTTCGTTATTTTATGGCTGACAACAGACTATTTTATATAGCCAAGGAAAGATCTGGGCGTGAAGGGGCTAATATCACTACTTCTAACTACTATACTACTACTACTACTACTACTACTACTACTACTACTACTAACGACAGACCATTTTATATAGCAAAGGAAAGATCTGGGTGTGAAGGGGTTAATATCACTACTTCTAACTACTACTACTACTACTACTACTAATAATAATAATAATAATAATAATAATAATAATAATAACAGACCATTTTATATAGCAAAGGAAAGATCTGGGTGTGAAGGGGTTAATATCACTACTTCTAACTACTACTACTACTACTACTACTACTACTACTAATAATAATAATAATAATAATAATAATAATAATAATAACAGACCATTTTATATAGCAAAGGAAAGATCTGGGCGTGAAGGGGTTAATCACTACTTCTAACTACTACTACTACTACTACTACTAAAATAATAATAATAAATATAATATAAATAACAGACCATTTATTAGCAAGGAAAGATCTGGCGTGTGAAGGGTTAATATCACTACTCTAAATATACTACATACTAACTACTACTATACTACTATAATAATAATAATAATAATAATAATAACAGACCATTTTATATAGCAAAGGAAAGATCTGGGCGTGAAGGGTTTAACACCTACTAACCTACATTAAATTGTGATATAAATAGTCGCATATATTAAGAAACGTGATTTAATACTTTAATTTATTACTCCAACCCAGAGTGAGAGAGAGAGAGAGAGAGAGAGAGAGAGAGAGAGAGAGAGAGAGAGAGAGAGAGAGAGAGAGAGAGAGAGAGAGAGAGAGAGAGAGAGAGAGAGAGAGAGAGAGAGAGAGAGAGAGAGAGAGAAAACCAGACAGGCAGATAAAGAGAGAGAATTGGAGACAGATAGAGAGAATATTAGAGACAGAGATAGAGAGAAAAAAAAAGATATATTTTGATCAACCATTTATCTTTAATTTCAAATATAAATCCAATTCCTGTTCGGTATTAGTATTCAGAGAAAGTATTTAATGTCGATATTTTGTGTTGGGTTAATCTGATTAGCTTAGGCAGGGGATGGCAGGGCGACAGGCGAGGCTCCCATTGGTCACACGATCCCCGGCCAGCCAATCACAGCACGCCATTATGACACGGTGGAAATAACGTAGATTTTTCTATTATAACACGATTTTGAAGGTGAATTAGGTGTTTTAAAAGGAATCCAATACTATTTCACGGTTTTTCTATAAATTATCCATGGTTAGAGTGTTGACATAAGGTACGCTATTACGACACGGTGGAAATAACGCTGATTTTTCTATTATAACACGATTTTGAAGGCGATTTAGGTGTTTTAAAAGAAATATAATACTATTTCACGGTTTTTCTATAAATTATCCATGGTTAGAGTCTTGAATTAAGGCATTTGAGCCAATATATAAGTCCGCTGGCCGGCCAATCACAACACGCCATTACGACACGGTGGAAATAACGCAGATTTTTATATTATAACATGATTTTGAAGACGAATTAGGTGTTTTGAAAAGGAATTTAACCCTTTCACGCACGGTGACGCGACCGTCTGCAATCTGAGCTTTTGACGCGAATTGCGTCAAAAAAACAGTTAAAAATTCGCCAAAAATAAAGTATTTATCAGAATTGCGTCAAATGTTTCTGCGTCAAAGATCCAAGCTAGGCCTATAAAATAAACTAATTGTCAACTCTCGTGTGAGTGGATGTGAAATGATAAGGGTTTGTGTGTCAGTTTCCACTCAGCAGGCAGCCTGTGCGCGCGTTTTGTCGTCCCTTTAAAACGTGTCCCGAGCTGGCCATAATGGCCATATGAAAAGTATAATGGGAGCGTTGGAATCCTCATAAAAATCCGCTTTTATTGGCATATAAACCATAAAAAGTTGACTCAGGAAGTTTCGAGCTACGAAGTGGTGAACGTAAGTATTTCTTATTTCTCTTGACTCAATATTTTTTCGGAGTCGGTAAATTCCGCTATTTATTTGCATTTCTTGTTATTTTTTTCTTTCATAAGGCAGAATAATCTCTTGCAAAACCAATGATATATAATAATGCCAGGAAAAAAGAACACACGTTGCTGAAATTGATAACATAAAAAAAATATTCGCCGCACAGTCTGGCCATTTCGCGGGGCCCCTTAGGGAGCATAAGACGGATGTTGCAGTGGACGGAAAAAACTTATTAAACTTTTCGTGCGTGAAAGGGTGAATACTAATAATAAAGGAAGCTAATACTATTTCACGGTTTTTCTATACATTATCCACGGTTAGAGTGTTGAATTAACCCCTTGAGGCCCAAAACGTAATTGCCATAGTAATTTGTGTACCATTAGACGCTTTGTAGTGAGTATAAGCAATGTTTTATAGCTATGACCTGTTTAATATCCTTGTCCACTAACTCATGTGGTATATTCAGTGACTTTTCGTTATTTTATGGCTCGACAACAGACCATTTTATATAGCCAAGGAAAGATCTGGGCGTCAAGGGGTTAAGGTATTTGAGCCACTATATATGTCAGCTGATCCCACATAAAGGAATCAAATGCTATAAATAGAATATAATGTCTCCCCTTCACGCCCAGATCTTTCCTTTGCTA
>JACEEZ010009802.1:0-45000 GCA_016584305.1 Chionoecetes opilio | reverse complement strand
AGTGAGTATAAGCAATGTTTTATAGCTATGACCTGTTTAGTATCCTTGTCCACTAACTCATGTGGTATATTCAGTGACTTTTCGTTATTTTATGGCTGACAACAGACCATTTTACATAGCCAAGGAAAGATCTGGGCGTGAAGGGGTTAAGAGCTTGTGTTGGGTCCATACTCCCTTCTATAATTATGTATGGTTAAGTATAGTGTATATTAGGTATGTATGTGTCTTTTAGTGAATGTTTTGTATGTATAAAACTATGTATGTGCAAGGAAAGTACGGTTTTTATGCAATATTGTAAAAAATTCATCTACCGTAGATAACAGTAAAGTCGCCACCTGCAGTAATGTCGCCAGGGCCATATATAAGGAATGATAGCCTCACTACTGCTGTGTCTGTGCCACTGAAGATGATACACAGTAGTTTATATCATAACTGTATAATCTACACTGTTTCAGCGTTGTTTTATGCTTTGTAGCTGCAAGTATAGACGGTTTCAAATTTCGCTACACATTTTTTTTTCGGGCGACGACGACAGCGGTACGACACTCAGTAAATAAACACTAGATGGCGACTTTATTGTTGGTGGCCACTTTGTAGATATTTTTGTCATTTGTTCATTTATAGCCCTACTATGACACAGATGAAGACACAAAATGACACAGACTCTCCAGATAGCCCCTTCTAACTGTCCTGAAATCATGGATGTAGAAATGTAACTATTAACGCCACCACACGGCTGTACACAGAAAAAAAAGTTGTCCTGGCGACTTTACTGTTATCTACGGTGAAAAGTTTTATTTTTATGGTTAAAATATATTGAGATTATGAATATGAATTAATATATCTTAATTACGAACATTCACATAAAATAAATGAGGATAAGATACGATAAGGATTGAGATAATAAATTAACATAAATGAAGTAGTAACGTAGACAACACTAAAGTCGCCAGTTCTACGTTTCTTTGTTATGTACAGCCGTGTGGTGGCGTTAATAGTTACATTTGTACATCCATGATTTCAGGACAGTTAGAAGGGGCTATCTGGAGAGTCTGTGTCATTTTGTGTCTTCATCTGTGTCATAGTAGGGCTATAAATGAACAAATGACAAAAATATCTACAAAGTGGCCACCAACAATAAAGTCGCCATCTAGTGTTTATTTACTGAGTGTCGTACCGCTGTCGTCGTCGCCCGAAAAAAAAATGTGTAGCGAAATTTGAAACCGTCTATACTTGCAGCTACAAAGCATAAAACAACGCTGAAACAGTGTAGATTATACAGTCATGATATAAACTACTGTGTATCATCTTCAGTGGCACAGACACAGCAGTAGTGAGGCTATCATTCCTTATATATGGCCCTGGCGACATTAGTGCAGGTGGCGACTTTACTGTTATCTACGGTAGTAATACATTCATTAAACAAAATATTGAAAAACTTCGATTAATGATACCAACAGCCACCCGAGCATAACTATTGAGTCTCCCCTACAAACCAAACATTTTCTTTCAATAATCAATAACGAGAGAGTGTGGGGTACTTTTAGAAAACGAGGCATTATTTTTTCCCCTGCTAATAGGGGAGTAACTGATCCCCGCCCCCCTTTTACCCCCCTACCTGGCGCTGGGGGGGGAGGGGGGGTGTATGCGTGGGGGAGGGAAGGGAAGGGGGGTGATTGGGTGGGGAAGGGAAGGGAAGGGTGGTGATTGGGTGGGGAAGGGAAGGGAAGGGTGATGAAAAAAAGGGGAAGGGGAAGGGGAAGGGAAGGGAAGGAAGGGAAGGGAAGGGAGGGGAAGAGAAGGGTGCAGGGAAGGGGGAAGGGAAGGGAAGGGAAGGGAAGGGAAGGGGGAAGAGAAGGGGGAAGGGAAGGGACGGGGGAAGGGAAGGGGTAAGGGAGGGAAGGGAAGGGGGAAGGGAAGGGAAGGGAAGGGAAGGGGGAAGAGAAGGGAAGGGAAGGGAAGGAAGGGAAGGGAAGGGGAAGGGGAAGGGGGAAGGGAAGGGACGGGGGAAGGGAAGGGAAGGGGGAAGAGAAGGGAAGGGGGAAGGAAGGAAAGGGGGAAGGGAAGGGAAGGTAAGGGGGAAGGGAAGAGAAGGGAAGGGAAGGGAAGGGGAAAGGGGGGAAGGGAAGTGAAAGGGGAAGGGAAGGGAAGGGGGAAGGGGAAGGGAAGGTCATCAACCTCCACCCATATTCTAAGTCATACTATATTATTAGCGGGTCTATTATTGTTTTAAATGTAGTTAATATATGTAGGGTTCTGAGAGAGAGGAGAGAGAGAGAGAGAGAGAGAGAGACGAGAGAGGAGAGAGAGAGAGAGAGAGAGAGAGGAGAGAGAGAGAGAGAGAGAGAGAGGAGGAGAGAGAGAGAGAGAGAGAGAGAGAGAGAGAGAGAGAGAGAGAGAGAGAGAGAGAAAAGAGAGATGAGAGAGAGGAGGAGAGAGAGAGAGAGAGAGAGAGAGAGAGAGAGAGAGAGAGAGAGAGAGAGAGAGAGAGAGAGAGAGAGAGAGAGAGAGATGAGAGAGAGAGAGAGAGGAGAGAGAGAGAGAGAGAGAGAGAGAGAGAGAGTAGATTATCTTCTATATATTACTGCTACTACTACTACAACGATTACCACTACTACTACAACTACTACTGTCACTACCACCGCTAATAAGAATGCAAATAACAGCATCAATAGCAACAATAACAACAACAAACAGACAAAAATAAATAATTTCCCACAAGAAATATAAAGAATAATAACTTGAAACATCTGAAAAAAATATTGTATTGGCAATCAACAGTAATGGAAGAAAAACATAAACAAACGGCGGCCATCTTGAATTCCCATCAAGAAAAACATAAACAAACGGCGGCCATCTTGAATTCCCATCAAGAAAAGCATAAACGGCGGCCATCTTGAATTCCCATCAAGAAAAACATAAACAAACGGCGGCCATCTTGAATTATCATCAAGAAAAACATAAACAAACGGCGGCCATCTTGAATTTTCATCGTTCTTTTAGGATAAACTCACGAATAATAAACATTTATTTATTTTCAAGTATATTTAGCATGAAGGACACCTCTCAGCTCCTCCTATCATTATAACCTTATCTTTGGCTTCCCTATCACCCCTTATCATCACCCTATCTCTTATAACACTACCTTAATCCATACAAGACATTTCCTAAACAGATTCATGAACACAGCCTCGCCGCCATCTTAACTTTGAACATAAACAATAAATATAGCTTACTTATAATATCTCAACTAGTTCAATAAATAGTTTTAAATAAATAATACTCGTAATTTTTAGGTATATAAAAATAAATTAGTGTGTCCTGAGGTGACTAGAATCTTTACATCACACAAATATATAGGCGATTGGTAACATTGTTTTTGCATTTCGGCACATTTCAATAACAGTTTCTCTATCTTATTTACTATAGCTACCTATCTTTTGTTATATATATATTCTTGCTATCAATATTTAGGTACAATAACTATGTACGTGTGAATGTGGAGCCGAAATTGCAATAGACAAATTCTAATATATTCTTTTATATAATTTTTGTATTAGGGTCAAAATGCACCCATCAGCTGCCCCGTAGAATAGAAGGGGAGGCAGGGGGCGTGGCTTCCTTACTGCATTTTGACCCTAATACAAAACTAGACTAGAATAAGATGAGGGAAATATTGAAGTTAGATTTAGGAATGGTCTTAACGGGACGGATATTTCTTTAAGGGAGGGAAGACAGTATTATCCCTGTAACTAAATCCTTCTAAATCCTTTCCTAAACCCTATAAACCCTATCCTAGATCCTAACCCTTCTAATAGCTAATCCTTCTCCTCTCTTCTCCCTATTCCAAAACAGTCGACATGCTTCTAAGAGGTTGGAAAATAGCGTACTAACTATCATCTCTATTATAATGGACTTTTACAATTCTGAGAGGGTTAGAAATAGCTAAATAAATAGTTATATCTCTTCTAGTCCTTCTAGTTGGTCCAAGTATGTGATGCAAGTGTTAGAAATAGCTAAATAAATAGTTATGTCTCTTCTAGTCCTTCTAGTTGGTCCAAGAATGTGATGCAAGTGTTAGAAATAGCTAAATAAATAGTTATATCTCTTCTAGTCCTTCTAGTTGGTCCAAGAATGTGATGCAAGTGTTAGAAATAGTTAAATGAATAGTTATATCTCTTCTAGTCCTTCTAGTTGGTCCAAGAATGTGTTGTAAGTGTTAGAAATAGTTAAATGAATAGTTATATCTCTTCTAGTCCTTCTAGTTGGTCCAAGAATGTGTTGTAAGTGTTAGAAATAGTTAAATGAATAGTTAGTATATCTTCTTTTCCTTCTAGTAGGTCCAAGAATGTGTTGTAAGTGTTAGAAATAGCGAAATAAATAGTTAATATCTCTTCTTTTCCTTCTAGTTGGTCCAAGAATATGTTGTAAGTGTTAGAAATAGCGAAATAAATAGTTAATATCTCTTCTTTTCCTTCTAGTTGGTCCAAGAATGTGTTGTAAGTGTTAGAAATAGCGAAATGAATAGTTAGTATATCTTCTTTTCCTTCTAGTTGGTCCGAGAATATGTTAGAAATGTTAGTAATATTGTGTTTACTGCTTTCCTATCCTAATAAACTTTCTGAGAGGGTTAGAAATAGCGAAATAAATAGTTAATATCTCTTCCATTCCCTTTTAGTTGGTCCGTGAATATGTTAGAAATGTTAGCAGTGTGTGTTTACTTCTTCTTGCCCACGGTCTGAATGGCTCTGGCGTACTTGTCAAACTCTTCCATCAGTAGTAAGTCCTCCATACATTGCCGGAACACAGGTTGCTATAAACAGTTACCCCTGAAAAATAGGTATCAAAGAAAACGTTTTGAATCTATACAGAAAATGGGCTATATTGCCTAACTAAAGATAAAAAGAAATAGTAGGTGAATATAAGTAGATCAATAAATAAACTGAATTAAGAGAAAACGCTATTAACCCTTTCACGCACGAAAAGTTTAATAAGTTTTTTCCGTCCACTGCAACATCCGTCTTATGCTCCCTAAGGGGCCCCGCGGAATGGCCAGACTGTGCGGCGAATTATTTTTTTATGTTATCAATTTCACCAACGTGTATTCTTTTTTCCTGGCATTATTATATATCATTGGTTTTGCAAGAGATTATTCTGCCTTATGAAAGAAAAAAATAACAAGAAATGCAAATAAATAGCGGAATTTACCGAGAAATAAGAAATACTTAGGTTCACCACTTCGTAGCTCGAAACTTCCTGAGTCAACTTTTTATGGTTTATATGCCAATAAAAGCGGATTTTTATGAGTATTCCAACGCTACCATTAAAATTTTCATATGGCCATTATGACCAGCTCGGGACACGTTTTAAAGGGACGACAAAACGCGCGCACAGGCTGCCTGCTGAGTGGAAACTGACACACAAACCCTTATCATTATACATCACCGTGCGTGAAAGGGTTAATATATAAGAAAATAATGTTGTATGGGTACTTAAGAAAAATAAAATAGGTGAATAAGTATATAAATAAATAAACTAAAATAAAACAAATAAAAACTTAACTAAATAAATGAATAAATGGCAACGTTTGATTAGTGGCAAATAAAAGATAGATAGACAGACAGAGATCAACTTCCAATAATAGCAAAATATTAGTTATTTTTTAAGCAAGGTACACTAAGGTTACTGTAATCAATGAAAATATCTCGTTGAAAATTAAAATAATACTTGATCCATAACAAAAAATACGATAATGACGTCATAACAAATCAAAATTGTGAAATAAAATACTCATTAACAAAACGAATTAAAGAATCATGCAAAATTATGATTAAAAAAACATTAAAAGTATATTAACAAAACAATGTGAGTAAAGACATCAGACAATGAGTTAAAACAAGAAAAAAAATTATTCGTAAGAAGAAAATTAGCTACATAGAAGCTATCTACAAACTTACTGTTGTTAAGAAGCTATCTACAAACTTACTGTTGTTAAGAAGCTATCTACAAACTTACTATTGTTAAGAAGCTACCTACAAACTTACTGTTGTTATGTTAATCTGGTTAGTAATATTAACCACACATATGCATTACCGTGCTCTTTATCCCTTGAGGGCATCCCTGATAAGGATATATTGTCCAGGGTTGGGCAACAGTAGGTGATAAACACAGGCCTCAAACACCTCAGTCTCAAAGCAGTTATACCTGCCAGGCGGCCATTACAGGAGAGAAAACGGGAATATTAAAGACACCATTAAAAGATCCTTCATAGAAAACTGTCCCTTGGCAATAGAGAAAACGGCAAAATATAAGGTAAACTAAACTAATAAAATATAAAATTATAATAAATGCCGCTGTAAATGAAATCAAAGCATATAAAATTATAATAAATGCAGCTGTAAATGAAATCAAAGCATATAAAATGATAATAAATGCCGCTATAAATGAAATCAAAGCATAAAAAATTATAATAAATGCAGCTGTAAATTAAATCAAAGCATATAAAATGATAATAAATGCAGATAGAGAATATTAAAGACACCCATTAAAAGATCCATCATAGAAAACTGTCCCTTGTAAACTTGTCAATAGAGAAAACGGCAACTTTTAAGGTAAACTCAACTAATTATAAAATGATAATAAATGCAATATAAGTGAAATCAAAGCCAATAAAATGATAATAAATGTAATATACTAAGTTAAATAAAATAAATGAAGTTATATAAATAAGGTTGAGGAATATTGAAGTTAGATATCATAAAACCAAAGAAAATGGTGATGACGTCACGTGCAAGACACCTTTAGGGGTAACTCAAAAAACTTATTTCTTGATATAAATAATGAACGCATTAAACACGTCGTCACTAAATGATAAATAAATTGATCCATAAAATAACATAATTAATGAAAAGGTAAATGAAATAAACTATAATGTCAAACTAGAAAATAACAAATTATAGAGAGATTTACTAGAAAAAATGGAGAGAGAGAGAGAGAGAGAGAGAGAGAGAGAGAGAGAGAGAGAGAGAGAGAGAGAGAGAGAGAGAGAGAGAGAGAGAGAGAGAGAGAGAGAGAGAGAGAGAGAGAGAGAGAGAGAGAAAAAAAAAAAGACTTAAACTAGACTTATAACCGAGAAACAGAAAAAAAACGTAAAAACAAAATTCACCAAAGCTACAAAACACACCCACACACACACCCACACCCACACCCACACCCACACCCACACACACACATACACACACACTCACCTACAAGCCGTTGCAACATGGGGGTTACGATAGAGGTTATAGCAATCATCACAAACATGTTCTAGGTCACTGAAGAGGCCGCGATCGTACATCCCTTTGCAAGATGTGTCATATACTTGTCGCTTCTCCAAGGAGTGAGCCATGTTGTCTATAGGGGTCGTGGGGTCTCCGTTGCCTCTTAATGACTGTAGTAATTTGTCCATGTGGCCATAGCCTTGCGTGGAGCGTGCTTGGGCAAGGTTGAGTGCGTTCATTGAGACACACACGAGTAGCAGCAACATGGTTATTAGTGTAGTGGTCGTCTGGAATATAGAGAAATAGACGTATTATTAAAATATCACACACTATCTCTAATCCTAAATCCAGTCAACTTTGGTATAACTCTGCTTGTTCTCATGTTGTCCGAAACATGTCCACTAACTCATGTGGTGATTCAGTCACTTTTCGTTATTTTATGGCTAACAACAGACCATTTTATATAGCCAAGGAAAGATCTGGGCGTGAAGGGGTTAAGTAAGGGCAAGTGAAGGGAAAGGTTATATTAAGGTTATTTTTACTGCTGGTTGTATCATATTTTGTTATACCTATTAGATTTCCTTTGTATGTTGATAATGGTCTTACTGTGTGTGTGTGTGTGTGTGTGTGTGTGTGTGTGTGTGTGTGTGTGTGTGTGTGTGTGTGTGTGTGTGTGTGTGATTGAAAATTGAAAACTTTCTCTAAACTAGCACTAAATTAATCAGAGAGAGAGAGAGAGAGAGAGAGAGAGAGAGAGAGAGAGAGAGAGAGAGAGAGAGAGAGAGAGAGAGAGAGAGAGAGAGAGAGAAAAAAAAAAAAACCCACATATTTGCACTTACCATGTTATGAAGTAGGTTAGTTTAGCAGGGCAGGGATGTAAACACTGACAGGAGGGCTTGTGTGGCTGTGTCCTCTGGGAGTGCCAGCGATCAACTGACTCTGGCATCAGGAGTCCAGGCTTTTATAGGGGCAGCGGCAGAGGGTAAAAATGTTGCCAATTGCACGAAACGCCCCTTAATTACGCCATTATTGTCGTTTTCGTTCAATTCCAGTGTTATGGATAGCAATTTAACACTGTATTGATCACTTTTTCTTAGTTGTTCTCTTATCTTAACGTGTATTAGTCAGCGGAAATGGTTAAGATACAGATTAACTTGCTTATCTTCGACGATTTAGCACCTGCCTATCGCTGCACGGTTTCTGACTGATAACACTTGGTTTCCTGCTAACTGTTTCTTCGTATTCGTGACGCGTGGTGCTTCATTCGCCATACGTGCGTTAGGTCAGGTTCATAGGCGTGTCTCATAGCGTAGTTGCTGATGTGTTGTGTCTGTGTTAATGCTAGGGACAGGATTCCAAGTATCTTTTTCGTTGATGTGAAATTTGTGGTGAAGTGTGTGTGTGTGTGTGTGTGTGTGTGTGTGTGTGTGTGTGTGTGTGTGTGTGTGTGTAGGTTAGGACACACACACAACACACACACACACACACACACACACACACACCACGCACGCACGCACGCACGCACGCACGCACGCACGCACGCACGCACGCACGCACGCACGCACGCACGCACACACACACACACACACACACACACACACACACACACACAACACACACACACACACACACACACACACACACACACACACACACACACACATACACACACACACACACACACACACACACACACACACACACACACACACACATACACACACACACACACACTGACATAACACAATGCTTCTATAAGACTTAAGTAATGATCTAAAATTTACGATAAGAACTTTTAAATATTTCCCTTTGCAAGTTACATTATTAAATTATTAAAAGTATGAATAGGTAAAATTTGTTAACATTAATTTAGCATGTTAGTGGGGGATCAGTATAATAGTTAGTTTTTTACCCTAATAACATAATAACTTAGATGTTAACAACTATTACCAATTCATACTGTTAACCCCTTGAGGCCCAGAACGTAATTGCCATTGTAATTTGTGTACCATTAGACGCTTTGTAGTGAGTATAAGCAATGTTTTATAGCTATGACCTGTTTAGTATCCTTGTCCACTAACTCATGTGGTATATTCAGTGACTTTTCCTTATTTTATGGCTGACAACAGACCATTTTATATAGCCAAGGAAAGATCTGGGCGTGAAGGGGTTAATATTACTACTACTACTACTACTACTACTACTACTACTACTACTACTACTACTACTACTACTACTACTAGATCTGGGCGTGAAGGGGTTAAGTAATGATCTAAACTTTATGATAAGAACTTAATATTTCCCTTTGCTATGATAAATTCCAATCTAGAGTGAGAGAGAGAAACTACAGGCATCTTTTAATTTCCTTCCCTCTTCTCCTCCTCCTCCTCCTCCTTTTCCTCTTCCTCCTCCTTCCTCTCTTCAACCTTCCTCCTCCTTCCTCTCTTCACTCATTATTTGCTCATCCTCCATTATTCACTACACACCAGAGCTGGGCACCGCAAACCAAAATCCACTTCCGCAAATGCAAATAGGGGAAGGGGGAAGGGGGAAGGGAGGGCCATCACCCTTCACCCATATTCTAAGTCATTGCGTCATAAGTCTAAGTCATAAGAGGTCCCAGCATTGCCCAAAGATCGGTAATAATGAGCTCCAAGCTCGCACCGGGAGGGTGAAACTGCCGATCGCGAGTTCGGCTCGCGTGGACAAGACCATGGGTAAATAACACACACACACACACAACACACACACACACACACACACACACACACACACACACACACACACAACACACACACATACGGGGAAAGACCTAGGCTAAGTCTCAAACACAGCCAAGTGATAACACTTCAACACTCTTCAGGTAAGTGGTGTAAGTGTCATGCTACTATACCATTGCAACGAAGGAAAGAAAGAAACATTACTCTCTGTTGTTGTCTTGCTTTCTTCTTCTTCTTCTTCTTCTTCTTCTTCTTCTACAACATTTAGCTACTACTACTACTACTACTACTACTATTACTACAACTACTACTACTACTACTACTACTACTACTACTACTACTACTACTATTACTACTACAACTACTACTACTACTACTACTACTACTATTACTACTACTACTAGAGAGAGAGAGAGAGAGAGAGAGAGAGAGAGAGAGAGAGAGAGAGAGAGAGAGAGAGAGAGAGAGAGAGAGAGAGAGAGAGAGAGAGAGAGAGAGAGAGAGAGAGAGAGAGAGAGAGAGAGAGAGACCAATATCTGAAATATGAGACCCAGACAGAATCTATGTCATTGTAGCCAAGTCGGTGATCTGCGACTTGGCCCGGGCATCACAGCCCCAGTGCTTGACGTGCAGGCGGCCGCCCTTACCTGGACTCCATCTGACGCAGTGTCCTCTAATGCTCCCCCAGCAGCTGAGGAAGAGGAGGACTTGCTCCAGTCACAACCCTCTGAGCTTGTGACTAGCATTCAAAAGCTTACAGTGGAGCTCAGCAAAAAAAACAAAATCATCCGCTTCTACAAAAATATCTCCGAAACTATCGGTGAGGCAAGGGACGCTGTTGTAGGCGTCCTAGACTTCATTGATAACATCGCTGCCTCTCACTCCAGCGTGGAGGAGCATAACGTCAGGTCGATCGCTTCCTCTGCCCGACCCAACACAATTGACAAAGAGTGGCACCACCACGTCACCTCCAGTCAAGAAACACAAACCTGGTGGATATCCTCCAAGCCTCAACCGCTTCACTACACCACTTCTGCCCTCCCGCCCGGTCCCAACCCGCTCGGCCCAGACCAGTCTAGCCCCAACCCGACTAGTCTTGACGTGACCGGTGTTGAGATGAAATCGGCCCATTTCGGAAATCGTCCCGCGGAAGCTTATTCAACCTAAATAACTCTACAAAACCTAACACAAACATATCCTAAACCTAACCTAACCTAAACCAGACCTAAACATTACTTAAATATAACTTAACCTAAACCCTAGACCACTGTATACGGCATATAGTGGTCTGTGCCTAAACCTAAAAACTATGTTTGCCGATCTGAGGGGCGATCTGATAGAAGTTTTTTAAAGTGGATAAAGGGATATAATAAAGGCGATGTAGGAAAAGTTCTTACGGCTAGTAACCAGGGTAGAACAAGCAGTAACGTATTCAAGCTGGAAAAGCGTAGATATAAAAAGGAAATAGGGAAAAAATGGTTCATAAGTAGGGTGGTAAATGACTGGCATGGACTCAGTCGTCAGGTGGTTAGTGCGGAGTCAATAGGGAGTTTTAAAAGGAGGATAGACAATTTAAAGGATGGGGATGAAAGGTGGATGTAGGCTATAGTGTTAAGTAACAGGAACTACCACGTGTATAGGTCTCACGGCCTCTTGTAGCTTCCTTATGTTTTCTTCCCTCAGATCGCCACATATAGTTTTCTAGGTTTAATTTGAGATATATTTAAGTTATGTTTAGGTCTGGTTTAGGTTAGGTTAGGTTTAGGATAAGTTTGTGTTAGGTTTTGTAGAGTTATTTATGTTAAATAAGCGTCCGCGGGACGATTTACGAAGTGGGCCGATTTCCTGCACGACACCGGCTCGGACCAGCCTGGTCCCAGCCCGCCTGGTTTTGAAGCGACTGGCCCACACCAGACTGTGTTTGTAGTACCTGGCCCAGACCAGCTTGGCTCCAACCCGCCTGGTCTTGTAGTGCCTGGCCCAGACCAGCAACGTCCCAGCCTGTCGAGCCACAATCACTCGACCCCGACTCTGACGGCTAACGCACCCCAGCCACTGGGACCCAGGAATACTAGGCTACCTTCCACCCGGAATCGCGCCAGCAACACTCGGGGACAAGTAAACCAAGTGCAGCAGACAAGGAAACAATCTTCCAAGCCCTCTTTTGGCACTGCTAGTCTGGCACGCTCCCTGCCCACGCAACCCGTGCAGTACTGCCACCACTGCAGACGCAAGGGCCACACGGTGTCCAGCTGCCTAAGTAAGAGGAAGTGTGATCTTTGCTTCCGTCAAGGTCACTCTATTCAGGAGTGTCACACCCGACTGAACGAAGTGAGACAGAAGCAATTTTTCCACAAGATCACGTCTGAGCAAGCACAGAATAACGCCATTCTTGTACAGTCTCTCAGTCGTCTCCTTACCCCAACCTCTCTCCATCCCCAAGCTCCAGCCACGCCCCTGCCCGGCAACTGGACAACAGAGTCGGGTCCGCCAGTCTCCACACAGCAGCCACCCCTGACCTACCCTGGCCCAACGCAGCCTCTCAACAACTATCCCTACGTGTGGAGACATGCAAGCCACTAATCGTGACCACCTCTCCATCATCTCCGCTAACGTCAGGGCTCTTCAGACTAACATCGGAGACCTCATTCACTCCCACGTGATTCCTCACACACCTGACGTGGTGGCTACAGTGGAGACGTTCCTGAATGGCACCATCCCCAGTAATTATGGACTGATTCAGGGGTATACGAGATGGCACAGACGGGACAGGACACGCGGGACCTTCGGTGGTGTCGCTGTCTGCTTTCATAAGAACCTGTCGGTACAACCACTGGACGTCACTCTCCCTAACCACCTTGAGATGATGTTCTTCAAGATTTGGACTCAACACCATGGCTCTACCCTCCTTTGTGTTTGCTACCGTCCTCAGTGGCAAGGAAGAGAGCCTATAGAGTTCCTGCACACCCACCTTGACAGGTTACTACAGCAGCACTCCTGCAACCACACCGTCATCGTCGGCGACCTTAACCCTAGACTTCCTAAAAGGACAAAATTGTCCGCTTTCAAAGCAATGGTCCCCTACAGTTAATATAATTTGAGGAACTTCTTCGCTGACGAGGACTTTTTCGTCCTCCTTTGAAAGAGGTATCTGGAAAATCTTGGCAGCTTGGCGTCTTTTTCAAGGCCAGTGTACTGCCAAACACTGTAAGGTGTAGACGCCATAGGATGCTCTCAAGCAAGCAATTTTTTGGAAAATCATAGATCCTGAACCAGGTAATTATCTGCTTAGATATTTATTTTGTATGATGAGAGTGTTTTGAAAGGTGTAACAGTAAGATATTCCTTCTTGATCGTAAAGAAAAGTTTGAAGGTTACCAAGTGTAAATGTGACAAAAAAGTGCTAATAGGTACCTGGATAGATAGATACAAAGGCCACCCTCTCAGTATACACTAATAGGCACCTGGATAGATAGATACAAAGGCCACCCTCGCAGTATACACTAATAGGCACCTGGATAGATAGATACAAAGGCCACCCTCGCAGTATACACTAATAGGCGCCTGGATAGATAGATACAAAGGCCACCCTCGCAGTATACATTGCAGTAATAGGTAGCCACTTTTTTGTTCACACATTATTTTGTTTCCTTGAATTCCCCATATAGTATTTTAAGGTTTCTCTAGACTTTAGAGAAAATCCCAATATTTGTTATGGGGAACTATAGCCTAATGGGAGTAATAAGGAAATGGTGAACCTTTTTTTTTTTTTTTTTTTTTTTTAACGGAGTTAGAACTGAGTTAGTATATAATTGTTTTCAGGTGTGTCAGGAATCACAACTACCAATTTCTATAATCAGAAAACTGGGACAGGTTGTAGACCACGACATATGATGCAATCTCTGTGTTCAAGTGACACAGAAGAACTTGAGCAATGTTTGTGTTTGTATATGTCTATTAGTAGAATTCCTAATACCAGATTGCATTGGTCAAGCCTTTCTGTAGGAAATGAAAATGTGAACTCAATTATGAGCAGAGATAGGTGGGAAGAAATAAAGATGAAGTTCCACCTTGTGGATCATTCACGTAGAGATCCACATGTTAAACTGTCAAAGGTTCCTTTGATCTTTGAGGTTACCCTACTTGATCATCTCAGATCAAAGTTCAAAGAAATCCCAATGACAGAGTCTTTATATGCAGATGAGCAAATGGTACCCTATAAGGGGAATTCATCTATGAAGCAATATATTCCTATGAGGCCACACACACACACGCGGGTACAACATTTTTGTTCTGGCAGATGAAATGGGTATGGTATATGATTTCATACCTTATACTGGTCAAATAAAGCCTGTGAACAATCCAAATTTTCCAGATCTGTACCAGAGCTGTAATTTGATTAATTATTCAGTACTCCATCTTGCTGAGTGCATACCCCCATTCAAGAATCTGAAGTTATGTTTTGATAACTGGTTCACCTCTCTTCCCCTTTTAGATCATTTAGCTTCCCGTGGTATATGGTGTTGTGGAACTGTTCAACAACAAAAACCCATCATTGCCAGCAGGATCTCCTACTTCTTCACCACACACCGCATCCTCAGCAACAGACAGTTCGGCTTCCGCCCTAACAGGTCTGCCAACGACATCCTTCTCCTTATGTCCACCTTATGGCACCAATCCCTGGACAGAGGACGCGACACTTTCGTCATCGCCTTGGACATCGCCGGAGCTTTTGATAGGCTGTGGCCCTCCGGTCTCATCACCAAACTCCGCAGCATGGGAGTGACTGGCGGCCTTCTCCACCTCCTTCACGACTACCTGCGGAACAGATCCCTCAGCGTGGCGGTGAACGGACACACTTCGTAACAACACCCGGTTGGAGCTGGTGTCCCACAGGGCAGTGTTCTTGGACCCCTATTATGGAATGTGTTTTTCAACGACCTCCTGATGCTCACCCCGGAGGCACACGCCTATGCAGATGACTGCACCCTCACATTTCCCTGTGACAGTACTGACCACCGCACTACTGTCGCCCTCGTCAACCAAGTGTTGGAGACCATCACCTCATGGGGACGACGGTGGCAGGTTGATCTCACCCTGGACAAAACACAGGTCATGCTGATCTCCCGGCGACATCACCCCCCAGCCACCCCTATCCCACCCATTCTTCTGGACGGGAAGGTGTTGCCCTTGCAGCCGACGGTCAACATTCTCGGCGTTGAGGTGAACACGTCAGGAACCAGCCACGTCAGGAAGACAGCCTCCAAGGCCGCAGGCAGGTTGAACTGCGTCAGGCGCGTCTCCCACCTCCTTGACGCTCGGGGTGTCACAACCCTTTATGCGGCCCAAGTCCGCTCCCTCATGGAGTACGCCCCCCTGACTTGGTCATCCTGCCCCTCCTCGTACCTTGGTCTCCTAGACAAGGTACAAAACCGTGCCCAGCGGCTCATCTCCCTGCAGGCAGCACCAGACATGCAGCCCGCCCCCCTACAGCCCTACAGCACAGGAGAGACGTGGCCGGCCTGTGCGTCACGCACAAAATCCTCAAGCAGGGCGCCCCGCACCTCGCTACACTCCGGCAGCCGTGGGCGACACCTCACCCATACTCCACCAGGGACGCCCACAAGAGGGACCAACAACTCATTGTTCCCTTCGCAGGACAGGAAAACCTTCTTCCGCCTTCTGCCGCGATACAGCAGGCTGTGGAAAACAGTGTAGGGAAATGTGAGAGGCCGCCAACTCCACATCTTCAAGTGTGGCAAGTGAATGCCTGGCTGATGCCATCTGGATATTAATTAGTAACTTAGACAACTAGTAAATGTGCATGGACTAAAAAGATAGTTATCGGCACCTCACCGGGAACTTTGCCTTTTAAAACATTAATATCAAAGTAAAAAAAAAAGAGAGAGAGAGAGAGAGAGAGAGGGAGAGAGAGAAGAGAGGAGAGAGATGAGATGAGAGAGGAGAAGAGAGAGAGAGAGAGGAGAGAGGGAGGAGGGAGAGAGAGAGATGAAGAGAGAGAGAGAGAAGAGAGAGAGAGAGAGAAGAGAGTGAGAGAGGAGAGAGAGAGCGAGACGTAGGAGAGAGAGAGAGAGAGAGAGAGAGATGAGAGTGAGAGGAGAGAGAGAGAGAGAGAGTAGATTATCTTTGCATATATATTCTGCTACTACTACTACAACTTATACCACTACTAACTACAAACTACTAATGTGCACTACACGCTAATAAGAATGCAAATAATAGCATCATAGCCAAACAATAACAACAACAAAACAGACAAAAAGAACAATTTCCCACAAGAATATCATGAATAAAAACTTGAAACATCTGAAAAAAATATTGTATGGCAATCAACAGTAATGGAAGAAAAACATAAACAAACGGCGGCCATCTTGAATTCCCATCAAGAAAAACATAAACAAACGGGCGACATCTTGAATTCCCGTCAAAAAAAAAAACAGCAACAAAACGGAGCGGCCATCTTGAATCTCATCAAGAAAAACATAAACAATACCCCCCGGAGGCCATCTTGAATTCCCCATCAAGAAAAACATTAAAACAGCGGCCATTCTTGAATTATCATCAAGAGAAACATAAAAACAGACGGGGCGGCATCGTGACATTCTCATCAAGAGAAAACAAAACAAACGGCGCGGCCATCTTGAATTCTCATCGTCTCTTTTGGATAAAACTACGAATAATAAACATTTTATTTTCAGTATATTTAGCATGAAGGACACCTCCAGCTCCTCCTATCATTATACTTACTTGGCTCCCTATCACACTTATCAACCCCTAGCTCTTATAAAACACTACCTTAAGCCATACAAGACATTTTCCTAAACAGATTTTCAATAAACACGCGCTCGCCGCACATCTTAACGTTGAACATAAAACAATAAATAGAGCGTACTGATAATATCTCAATAGTCTAATAAATAGTTTTTAAATAAAAATTACGTAATTTTAGGATATAAAAATAAATAGTGTGTCCTGGGTGACTAGAATCTTACATCACACAAATATATAGGCGATTGGTAACATTGTTTTTGCATTTCGGCACATTTCAATAACAGTTTCTCTATCTTATTTACTATAGCTACCTATCTTTTGTTATATATATATTCTTTCTATCAATATTAAGGTACAATAACTATGTACGTGTGAATGTGGAGCCGAAATTGCAATAGACAAATTCTAATATATTCTTTTATATAATTTTTGTATTAGGGTCAAAATGCACCCATCAGCTGCCCCGTAGAATAGAAGGGGAGGCAGGGGGCGTGGCTTCCTTACTGCATTTTGACCCTAATACAAAACTAGACTAGAATAAGATGAGGGAAATATTGAAGTTAGATTTAGGAATGGTCTTAACGGGACGGATATTTCTTTAAGGGAGGGAAGACAGTATAATCCCTGTAACTAAATCCTTCTAAATCCTTTCCTAAACCCAATAAACCCTATCCTAGATCCTAACCCTTCTAATAGCTAATCCTTCTCCTCTCTTCTCCCTATTCCAAAACAGTCGACATGCTTCTAAGAGGTTGGAAAATAGCGTACTAACTATCATCTCTATTATAATGGACTTTTACAATTCTGAGAGGGTTAGAAATAGCTAAATAAATAGTTATATCTCTTCTAGTCCTTCTAGTTGGTCCAAGAATGTGATGCAAGTGTTAGAAATAGCTAAATAAATAGTTATATCTCTTCTAGTCCTTCTAGTTGGTCCAAGAATGTGATGCAAGTGTTAGAAATAGCTAAATAAATAGTTATATCTCTTCTAGTCCTTCTAGTTGGTCCAAGAATGTGTTGTAAGTGTTAGAAATAGTTAAATGAATAGTTAGTATATCTTCTTTTCCTTCTAGTAGGTCCAAGAATGTGTTGTAAGTGTTAGAAATAGCGAAATAACTAGTTAATATCTCTTCTTTTCCTTCTAGTTGGTCCAAGAATGTGTTGTAAGTGTTAGAAATAGCGAAATGAATAGTTAGTATCTCTTCTTTTCCTTCTAGTTGGTCCGAGCATATGTTAGAAATGTTAGTAATGTTGTGTTTACTGCTTTCCTATCCTAATAAACTTTCTGAGAGGGTTAGAAATAGCGAAATAAATAGTTAATATCTCTTCCATTCCTTCTAGTTGGTCCGTGAATATGTTAGAAATGTTAGCAGTGTTGTGTTTACTTCTTCTTGCCCACGGTCTGAATGGCTCTGGCGTACTTGTCAAACTCTTCCATCAGTAGTAAGTCCTCCATACATTGCCGGAACACCAGGTTGCTATAACAGTTACCCCTGAAAATAGGTATCAAAGAAAACGTTATGAATCTATACAGAAAATGGGTCTATTATTGCCTAACTAAAGATAAATGAAATAGTAGGTGAATATAAGTAGATCAATAAATAAACTGAATTACAAGAAAACGCCATTAACCCTTTCACGCACGAAAAGTTTAATAAGTTTTTCCGTCCACTGCGACATCCGTCTTATGCTCCCTAAGGGGCCCGCGGAATGGCCAGACTGTGCGGCGAATTATTTTTTTATGTTATCAATTTCAGCAACGTGTATTCTTTTTTCCTGACATTATTATATATCCTTGGTTTTGCAAGACATTATTCTGCCTTATGAAAGAAAAAAATAACAAGAAATGCAAATAAATAGCGGAATTTACCGACTCCGAAAAATATTGAGTAAAGAGAAATAAGAAATACTTACGTTCACCACTTCGTAGCTCGAAACTTCCTGAGTCAACTTTTTATGGTTTACATGCCAATAAAAGCGGATTTTTATGAGTATTCCAACGCTACCATTATAATTTTCATATGGCCATTATGGCCAGCTCGGGACACGTTTTAAAGGGACGACAAAACGCGCGCACAGGCTGCCTGCTGAGTGGAAACTGACACACAAACCCTTATCATTATACATCCACTCACACGAGAGAGTTGAGAATTAGTTTATTTTATAGGTCAAGGTTGGATCTTTGACGCAGAAACATTTGACGCAATTCTGATGAATACTTTATTTTTGGCGAATGTTTAACTGTTTTTTGACGCAATTCGCGTCAAAAGCTCAGATTGCAGACGGGCCCGTTTTGACGCGATCGCGTCACCGTGCGTGAAAGGGTTAATATATAAAGAAAATTAATGTTTGTATGGGTAACTCAAGAAAAATAAAATAGGTGAATAAGTATATAAATAAATAAACTAAAATAAAACAAATAAAAACTTAACTAAATAAATGAATAAATGGCAACGTTTGATTAGTGGAAAATAAAAGATAGATAGACAGACAGAGATCAACTTCCAATAATAGCAAAATATTAGTTATTTTTTAAGCAAGGTACACTACGGTTACTGTAAACAATGAAAATATCTCGTTGAAAATTAAAATAATACTTGATCCATAACAAAAAATACGATAATGACGTCATAACAAATCAAAATTGTGAAATAAAATACTCATTAAAAAAACGAATTAAAGAATCATGCAAAATTATGATTAAAAAAACATTAAAAGTATATTAACAAAACAATGTGAGTAAAGACATCAGACAATGAGTTAAAACATAAGAAGAAAATTAGCTACATAGAAGCTACCTACAAACTTACTGTTGTTAAGAAGCTACCTACAAACTTACTGTTGTTAAGAAGCTACCTACAAACTTACTGTTGTTAAGAAGCTACCTACAAACTTACTGTTGCTATGTTAATCTGGTTAGTAATATTAACCACACATATGCATTACCGTGCTCTTTATCCCTTGAGGGCATCCCTGATAAGGATATATTGTCCAGGGTTGGGCAACAGTAGGTGATAAACACAGGCCTCAAACACCTCAGTCTCAAAGCAGTTATACCTGCCAGGCGGCCATTAGAGGAGAGAAAACGGGAATATTAAAGACACCATTAAAAGATCCTTCATAGAAAACTGTCCCTTGGCAATAGAGAAAACGGCAAAATATAAGGTAAACTAAACTAAATAAAATATAAAATGATAATAAATGCCGCTATAAATGAAATCAAAGCCTAAAAAATGATAATAAATGCAGCTGTAAATGAAATCAAAGCATATAAAATTATAATAAATGCAGCTGTAAATGAAATCAAAGCATATAAAATGATAATAAATGCAGATAGGGAATATTAAAGACACCCATTAAAAGATCCTTCATAGAAAACTGTCCCTTGTAAACTTGTCAATAGAGAAAACGGCAACTTTTAAGGTAAACTCAACTAAATATAAAATGATAATAAATGCAATATAAGTGAAATCAAAGCCAATAAAATGATAATAAATGTAATATACTAAGTTAAATTAAATAAATGAAGTTATATAAATAAGGTTGAGGAATATTGGAGTTAGATATCATAAAACCAAAGAAAATGGTGATGACGTCACGTGCAAGACACCTTTAGGGGTAACTCAAAAAAACTTAAATTCTTGATATAAATAATGAACGCATTAAACACGTCGTAACTAAATGATAAATAAATTGATCCATAAAATAACATAATTAATGAAAAGGTAAATGAAATAAACTATAATGTCAAACTAGAAAATAGCAATTATAGAGAGATTTACTAGAAAAATGGAGGAGAGAGAGGAGAGAGAAGAGAGAGAGAGGAGAGAGAGAGAGAGAGAGAGAGAGATGGGAGAAGGGAAGAGATGAGAGAGAGAGAGAGAGAACTTAATTAAACTACTTAGAAACCATGATAGAAAAAAAACGTAAAAACCAAATTCACCAAAGCTACAAAACACACACACACACACACACACACACACACACACACACACACACACACACTCACCTACAAGCCGTTGCAACATGGGGGTTACGATAGAGGTTATAGCAATCATCACAAACATGTTCTAGGTCACTGAAGAGGCCGCGATCGTACAGCCCTTTGCAAGACGTGTCATATACTTGTCGCTTCTCCAAGGAGTGAGCCATGTTGTCTATAGGGGTCGTGGGGTCTCCGTTGCCTTAATGACTGTAGTAATTTGTCCATGTGGCCATAGCCTTGCGTGGAGCGTGCTTGGGCAAGGTTTAGTGCGTTCATTGAGACACACACGAGTAGTAGCAACATGGTTATTAGTGTAGTGGTCGTCTGGAATATAGAGAAATAGACGTATTATTAAAATTCCACACACTATCTCTAATCCTAAAGCCAGTCAACTTTGGTATAACTCTGCTTGTTCTCATGTTGTCCGAGATAGAGAGGCGGCTCACAGACATTACCGTAACCAACCATCTCCCGAAATTCAAGACCTTTAAATTTCTGCCCGTAATCATGCCAAATATTTTTTCTCAACTTCAATAAAACTACTTCGATCATAAAGAATGTATCTCTACAAATACAGAAATAAGATTAGAGTGTGTGTGTGTGTGTGTGTGTGTGTGCGTGTGTGTGTGTTTGTGTGTGTGTGTGTATGTGTGTGTGTGTGTTTGTGCAAAATAGTTCTAAGGTTTCTATTACTGTAATTTGAGAGAGAGAGAGAGAGAGAGAGAGAGAGAGAGAGAGAGAGAGAGAGAGAGAGAGAGAGAGAGAGAGAGAGAGAGAGAGAGAGAGAGAGAGAGAGAGAGAGAGAGAGAGAGAGAGAAAAAAAAACACATATTTGCACTTACCATGTTATGAAGTAGGTTAGTTTAGCAGGGCAGGGATGTAAACACTGACAGGAGGGCTTGTGTGGCTGTGTCCTCTGGGAGTGCCAGCGATCAACTGACTCTGGCATCAGGAGTTCAGGCTTTTATAGGGGCAGCGGCAGAGGGTAAAAATGTTGCCAATTGCACGAAACGCCCCTTAATGACGCCATTATTGTCGTTTTCGTTCAATGTCAGTGTTATGGATAGCAATTTAACACTGTATTGATCACTTTTCTTAGTTGTTCTCTTATCTTAACGTGCATTAGTCAGCGGAAATGGTTCAGATAGAGATTAACTTGCTTATCTTCGACGATTTAGCACCTGCTAAAGGATAGCACCTGGAGGATATCTCAAAAGAGATATCCTCCAAGCCTCAACCGCTTCACTACACCACTTCTGCCCTCCCGCCCGGTCCCAACCCGCCCGGCCCAGACCAGTCTAGTCCCAACCCGACTAGTCTTGACGTGACCGGCTCGGACCAGCCTGGCCCCAGCTCGCCTGGTTTTGAAGCGACTGGCCTACACCAGACTGTGTTTGTAGTACCTGGCCCAGACCAGCTTGGCTCCAACCCGCCTGGTCTTGTAGTGCCTGGCCCAGACCAGCAACGTCCCAGCCTGTCGAGCCACAATCACTCGACCCCGACTCTGACGGCTAACGCACCCCAGCCACTGGGACCCAGGAATACTAGGCTACCTTCCACCCGGAATCGCGCCAGCAACACTCGGGGACAAGTAAACCAAGTGCAGCAGACAAGGAAACAATCTTCCAAGCCCTCTTTTGGCACTGCTAGTCTGGCACGCTCCCTGCCCACGCAACCCGTGCAGTACTGCCACCACTGCAGACGCAAGGGCCACACGGTGTCCAGCTGCCTAAGTAAGAGGAAGTGTGATCTTTGCTTCCGTCAAAGTCACGCTATTCAGGAGTGTCACACCCGACTGAACGAAGTGAGACAGAAGCAATTTTTCCACAAGATCACGTCTGAGCAGGCACAGAATAACGCCATTCTTGTACAGTCTCTCAGTCGTCTCCTTACCCCAACCTCTCTCCATCCCCAAGCTCCAGCCACGCCCCTGCCCGGCAACTGGACAACAGAGTCGGGTCCGCCAGTCTCCACACAGCAGCCACCCCTGACCTACCCTGGCCCAACGCAGCCTCTCAACAACTATCCCTACGTGTGGAGACATGCAAGCCACTAATCGTGACCACCTCTCCAGCATCTCCGCTAACGTCAGGGCTCTTCAGACTAACATCGGAGACCTCATTCACTCCCACGTGATTCCTCACACACCTGACGTAGTGGCTACAGTGGAGACGTTCCTGAATGGCACCCTCCCCAGTAATTATGGACTGATTCAGGGGTATACGAGATGGCACAGACGGGACAGGACACGCGGGACCTTCGGTGGTGTCGCTGTCTGCTTTCATAAGAACCTGTCGGTACAACCACTGGACGTCACTCTCCCTAACCACCTTGAGATGATGTTCTTCAAGATTTGGACTCAACACCATGGCTCTACCCTCCTTTGTGTTTGCTACCGTCCTCTGTGGCAAGGAAGAGAGCCTATAGAGTTCCTGCACACCCACCTTGACAGGTTACTACAGCAGTACTCCTGCAACCACACCGTCATCGTCGGCGACCTTAACCCTTGACTTCCTAAAAGGACAAAAGTGTCCGCTTGCAAAGCAATGGTCCCCCTAGAGTTCATATAATTTGAGGAACTTCTTCGCTGACGAGGACTTTTTCGTCCTCCTTTGAAAGAGGTATCTGGAAAATGTTGGCAGCTTGGCGTCTTTTTCAAGGCCAGTGTACTGCCAAACACTGTAAGGTGTAGACGCCATAGGATGCTCTCAATCAAGCAATTTTTTTGGAAAATCATAGATCCTGAACCAGGTAATTATCTGCTTAGATATTTATTTTGTATGATGAGAAGAGTGTTTTGAAAGGTGTAACAGTAAGATATTCCTTCTTGATCGTAAAGAAAAGTTTGAAGGTTACCATGTGTAAATGTGACAAAAAAGTGCTAATAGGCACCTGGATAGATAGATACAAAGGCCACCCTCGCAGTATACACTAATAGGCACCTGGATAGATAGATACAAAGGCCACCCTCTCAGTATACACTAATAGGCACCTGGATAGATAGATACAAAGGCCACCCTCGCAGTATACACTAATAGGCGCCTGGATAGATAGATACAAAGGCCACCCTCTCAGTATACACTAATAGGCACCTGGATAGATAGATACAAAGGCCACCCTCGCAGTATACACTAATAGGCACCTGGATAGATAGATACAAAGGCCACCCTCGCAGTATACACTAATAGGCACCTGGATAGATAGATACAAAGGCCACCCTCTCAGTATACACTAATAGGCGCCTGGATAGATAGATACAAAGGCCACCCTCGCAGTATACACTAATAGGCACCTGGATAGATAGATACAAAGTCCACCCTCGCAGTATACACTAATAGGCACCTGGATAGATAGATACAAAGGCCACCCTCTCAGTATACACTAATAGGCACCTGGATAGATAGATACAAAGGCCACCCTCGCAGTATACATTGCAGTAATAGGTAGCCACTTTTTTGTTCATACAATATTTTGTTTCCTTGAATTCCCCATATAGTATTTTAAGGTTTCTCTAGACTTTAGAGAAAATCCCAATATTTGTTATGGGGAACTATAGCCTAATGGGAGTAATAAGGAAATGGTGAACCTTTTTTTTTTTTTTTTTTTTTTTTTTTAACCGAGTTAGAACTGAGTTGGTATATAATTGTTTTCAGGTGTGTCAGGAATCACAACTACCAATTTCTATAATCAGAAAACTGGGACAGGTTGTAGACCACGACATATGATGCAATCTCTGTGTTCAAGCGACACAGAAGAACTTGAGCAATGTTTGTGTTTGTATATGTCTATTAGTAAAATTCCTAATACCAGATTGCATTGGTCAAGCCTTTCTGTAGGAAATGAAAATGTGAACTCAATTATGAGCAGAGATAGGTGGGAAGAAATAAAGATGAAGTTCCACCTTGTGGATCATTCACGTAGAGATCCACATGACAAACTGTCAAAGGTTCCTTTGATCTTTGAGGTTACCCTACTTGATCATCTCAGATCAAAGTTCAAAGAAATCCCAATGCCAGAGTCTTTATATGCAGATAAGCAAATGGTACCCTATAAGGGGAATTCATCTATGAAGCAATATATTCCTATGAGGCCACACACACGAGGGTACAACATTTTTGTTCTGGCAGATGAAATGGGTATGGTATATGATTTCATACCTTATACTGGTCAAATAAAGCCTGTGAATAATCCAAATGTTCCAGATCTGTACCAGAGCTGTAATTTGATTAATTATTCAGTACTCCATCTTGCTGAGTGCATACCCCCATTCAAGAATCTGAAGTTATGTTTTGATAACTGGTTCACCTCTCTTCCCCTTTTAGATCATTTAGCTTCCCGTGGTATATGGTGTTGTGGAACTGTTCAACAACAAAAACCCATCATTGCCAGCAGGATCTCCTACTTCTTCACCACACACCGCATCCTCAGCAACAGACAGTTCGGCTTCCGCCCTAACAGGTCTGCCAACGACATCCTTCTCCTTATGTCCACCTTATGGCACCAATCCCTGGACAGAGGACGCGACACTTTCGTCATCGCCTTGGACATCGCCGGAGCTTTTGATAGGCTGTGGCCCTCCGGTCTCATCACCAAACTCCGCAGCATGGGAGTGACTGGCGGCCTTCTCCACCTCCTTCACGACTACCTGCGGAACAGATCCCTCAGCGTGGCGGTGAACGGACACACTTCGGAAGAACACCCGGATGGAGCTGGTGTCCCACAGGGCAGTGTTCTTGGACCCCTATTATGGAATGTGTTTTTCAACGACCTCCTGATGCTCACCCCGGAGGCACACGCCTATGCAGATGACTGCACCCTCACATTTCCCTGTGACAGTACTGACCACCGCACTACTGTCGCCCTCGTCAACCAAGTGTTGGAGACCATCACCTCATGGGGACGACGGTGGCAGGTTGATCTCACCCTGGACAAAACACAGGTCATGCTGATCTCCCGGCGACATCACCCCCCAGCCACCCCTATCCCACCCATTCTTCTGGACGGGAAGGTGTTGCCCTTGCAGCCGACGGTCAACATTCTCGGCGTTGAGGTGAACAGCACCCTCACCTTCACCAGCCACATCAGGAAGACAGCCTCCAAAGCCGCAGGCAGGTTGAACTGCGTCAGGCGCGTCTCCCACCTCCTTGACGCTCGGGGTGTCACAACCCTTTATGCGGCCCAAGTCCGCTCCCTCATGGACTACGCCCCCCTGACTTGGTCATCCTGCCCCCCCTCGTACCTTGGTCTCCTAGACAAGGTACAAAACCGTGCCCAGCGGCTCATCTCCCTGAAGGCAGCACCAGACATGCAGCCCGCCCCCCTACAGCCCCTACAGCACAGGCGAGACGTGGCCGGCCTGTGCGTCACGTACAAAATCCTCAAGTTATCACCGGGAACTTTTGCCTGTAAAAGTAATATCAAATGTAAAAAAAGAGAGAGAGAGAGAGAGAGAGAGAGAGAGAGAGAGAGAGAGAGAGAGAGAGAGAGAGAGAGAGAGAGAGAGAGAGAGAGAGAGAGAGAGAGAGAGAGAGAGAGGAAGAGAGAGAGAGAGAGAGAGAGAGAGAGAGAGGAGAGAGAGAGAGAGAGAGAGAGAGAGAGAGTAGATTATCTTCTATATATTACTGCTACTACTACTACAACTATTACCACTACTACTACAACTACTACTGTCACTACCACCGCTAATAAGAAGGCAAATAATAGCATCAATAGCAACAATAACAACAACAAACAGACACAAATAAATAATTTCCCACAAGAAATATAAAGAATAAAAACTTGAAACATTAGAAAAAAATATTGTATTGGCAATCAACAGTAATGGAAGAAAAACATAAACAAACGGCGGCCATCTTGAATTCCCATCAAGAAAAACATAAACAAATGGCGGCCATCTTGACTTCCCATCAAGAAAAACATAAACAAACGGCGGCCATCTTGAATTCCAATCAAGAAAAACATAAACGGCGGCCATCTTGAATTCCCATCAAGAAAAACATAAACAAATGGCGGCCATCTTGAATTATCATCAAGAGAAACATAAACAAACGGCGGCCATCTTGAATTTTCATCGTTCTTTTAGGATAAACTCACGAATAATAAACATTTATTTATTTTCAAGTATATTTAGCATGAAGGACACCTCTCAGCTCCTCCTATCATTATAACCTTATCTTTGGCTTCCCTATCACCCCTTATCATCACCCTATCTCTTATAACACTACCTTAATCCATACAAGACATTTCCTAAACAGATTCAATAACACAGCCTCGCCGCCATCTTAACTTTGAACATAAACAATAAATATAGCTTACTTATAATATCTCAACTAGTTCAATAAATAGTTTTAAATAAATAATACTCGTAATTTTTAGGTATATAAAAATAAATTAGTGTGTCCTGAGGTGACTAGAATCTTTACATCACACAAATATATAGGCGATTGGTAACATTGTTTTTGCATTTCGGCACATTTCAATAACAGTTTCTCTATCTTATTTACTATAGCTACATATCTTTTGTTATATATATATTCTTTCTATCAATATTAAGGTCAAATAAATATGTATGTGTGAATGTGGAGCCGAAATTGCAATAGGCAAATTCTAATATATTCTTTTATATAATTTGTTTATTAGGGTCAAAATGCACCCATCAGCTGCCCCGTAGAATAGAAGGGGAGGCAGGGGGCGTGGCTTCCTTACTGCATTTTGACCCTAATACAAAACTAGACTAGAATAAGATCAGGGAAATATTGAAGTTAGATTTAGGAATGGTCTTAACGGGACGGACATTTCTTTAAGGGAGGGAAGACAGTATTATCCCTGTAACTAAATCCTTCTAAATCCTTTCCTAAACCCTATAAACCCTATCCTAGATCCTAACCCTTCTAATAGCTAATCCTTCTCCTCTCTTCTCCCTATTCCAAAACAGTCGACATGCTTCTAAGAGGATGGAAAATAGCTTACTAACTATCATCTCTATGATAATGGACTTTTACAATTCTGAGAGGGTTAGAAATAGCTAAATAAATAGTTATATCTCTTCTAGTCCTTCTAGTTGGTCCAAGAATGTGATGTAAGTGTTAGAAATAGCTAAATAAATAGTTATATCTCTTCTAGTCCTTCTAGTTGGTCCAAGAATGTGATGCAAGTGTTAGAAATAGCTAAATAAATAGTTATATCTCTTCTAGTCCTTCTAGTTGGTCCAAGAATGTGTTGTAGTATCTCTTCTATTCTTTCTAGTTGGTCCAAGAATGTGTTGTAAGTGTTAGAAATAGTTAAATAAATAGTTAGTATCTCTTCTTTTCCTTCTAGTTGGTCCAAGAATGTGTTGTAAGTGTTAGAAATAGTTAAATGAATAGTTAGTATATCTTCTTTTCCTTCTAGTTGGTCCAAGAATGTGTTGTAAGTGTTAGAAATAGTTAAATAACTAGTTAATATCTCTTCTTTTCCTTCTAGTTGGTCCAAGAATGTGTTGTAAGTGTTAGAAATAGCAAAATGAATAGTTAGTATCTCTTCGTTTCCTTCTAGTTGGTCCGAGCATATGTTAGAAATGTTAGTAATATTGTGTTTACTGCTTTCCTATCCTAATAAACTTTCTGAGAGGGTTAGAAATAGCGAAATAAATAGTTAATATCTCTTCCATTCCTTCTAGTTGGTCCGTGAATATGTTAGAAATGTTAGCAGTGTTGTGTTTACTTCTTCTTGCCCACGGTCTGAATGGCTCTGGCGTACTTGTCAAACTCTTCCATCAGTAGTAAGTCCTCCATACATTGCCGGAACACCAGGTTGCTATAACAGTTACCCCTGAAAATAGGTATCAAAGAAAACGTTATGAATCTATACAGAAAATGGGTCTATTATTGCCTAACTAAAGATAAATGAAATAGTAGGTGAATATAAGTAGATCAATAAATAAACTGAATTACAAGAAAACGCTATTAACCCTTTCACGCACGAAAAGTTTAATAAGTTTCTCCGTCCACTGCAACATCCGTCTTATGCTCCCTAAGGGGCCCCGCGGAATGGCCAGACTGTGCGGCGAATTATTTTTTTATGTTATCAATTTCACCAACGTGTATTCTTTCTTCCTGGCATTATTATATATCATTGGTTTTGCAAGAGATTATTCTGCCTTATGAAAGAAAAAAATAACAAGAAATGCAAATAAATAGCGGAATTTACCGAGAAATAAGAAATACTTAGGTTCACCACTTCGTAGCTCGAAACTTCCTGAGTCAACTTTTTATGGTTTATATGCCAATAAAAGCGGATTTTTATGAGTATTCCAACGCTACCATTAAAATTTTCATATGGCCATTATGGCCAGCTCGGGACACGTTTTAAAGGGACGACAAAACGCGCGCACAGGCTGCCTGCTGAGTGGAAACTGACACACAAACCCTTATCATTATACATCACCGTGCGTGAAAGGGTTAATATATAAAGAAAATTAATGTTTGTATGGGTAACTCAAGAAAAATAAAATAGGTGAATAAGTATATAAATAAATAAACTAAAATAAAACAAATAAAACTAACTAAATAAATGAATAAATGGCAACGTTTGATTAGTGGAAAATAAAAGATAGATAGACAGACAGAGATCAACTTCCAATAATAGCAAAATATTAGTTATTTTTTAAGCAAGGTACACTAAGGTTACTGTAATCAATGAAAATATCTCGTTGAAAATTAAAATAATACTTGATCCATAACAAAAAATACGATAATGACGTCATAACAAATCAAAATTGTGAAATAAAATACTCATTAACAAAACGAATTAAAGAATCATGCAAAATTATGATTAAAAAAACATTAAAAGTATATTAACAAAACAATGTGAGTAAAGACATCAGACAATGAGTTAAAACATAAGAAGAAAATTAGCTACATAGAAGCTACCTACAAACTTACTGTTGTTAAGAAGCTACCTACAAACTTACTGTTGTTATGTTAATCTGGTTAGTAATATTAACCACACATGCATTACCGTGCTCTTTATCCCTTGAGGGCATCCCTGATAAGGATATATTCTCCAGGGTTGGGCAACAGTAGGTGATAAACACAGGCCTCAAACACCTCAGTCTCAAAGCAGTTATACCTGCCAGGCGGCCATTAGAGGAGAGAAAACGGGAATATTAAAGACACCATTAAAAGATCCTTCATAGAAAACTGTCCCTTGGCAATAGAGAAAACGGCAAAATATGAGGTAAACTAAACTAAATAAAATATAAAATGATAATAAATGCCGCTATAAATGAAATCAAAGCATATAAATGATAATAAATGCCGCTATAAATGAAATCAAAGCATATAAATGATAATAAATGCAGATAGAGAATATTAAAGACACCCATTAAAAGATCCTTCATAGAAAACTGTCCCTTGTAAACTTGTCAATAGAGAAAACGGCAACTTTTAAGGTAAACTCAACTAATTATAAAATGATAATAAATGCAATATAAGTGAAATCAAAGCCAATAAAATGATAATAAATGTAATATACTAAGTTAAATTAAATAAATGAAGTTATATAAATAAGGTTGAGGAATATTGAAGTTAGATATCATAAAACCAAAGAAAATGGTGATGACGTCACGTGCAAGACACCTTTAGGGGTAACTCAAAAAAACTTAAATTCTTGATATAAATAATGAACGCATTAAACACGTCGTAACTAAATGATAAATAAATTGATCCATAAAATAACATAATTAATGAAAAGGTAAATGACATAAACTATAATGTCAAACTAGAAAATAGCAAATTATAGAGAGATTTACTAGAAAAAATGGAGAGAGAGAGAGAGAGAGAGAGAGAGAGAGAGAGAGAGAGAGAGAGAGAGAGAGAGAGAGAGAGAGAGAGAGAGAGAGAGAGAGAAGAGAGACGAGAGAGAGAGAGAGAGAGAGAGAGAGAAGAGAGGAGAGAGACGGAGGAGAGAAGAGACGAGAGGAGAGGAGAGAGAGAGAGAGAGAGAAAAAAAAAAAAAAAAAAGACTTAAACTAGACTTATAACCGAGAAACAGAAAAAAAACGTAAAAACAAAATTCACCAAAGCTACAAAACACACCCACACACACACCTACACCCACACCCACACCCACACCCACACCCACACCCACACACACACATACACACACACTCACCTACAAGCCGTTGCAACATGGGGGTTACGATAGAGGTTATAGCAATCATCACAAACATGTTCTAGGTCACTGAAGAGGCCGCGATCGTACATCCCTTTGCAAGATGTGTCATATACTTGTCGCTTCTCCAAGGAGTGAGCCATGTTGTCTATAGGGGTCGTGGGGTCTCCGTTGCCTCTTAATGACTGTAGTAATTTGTCCATGTGGCCATAGCCTTGCGTGGAGCGTGCTTGGGCAAGGTTGAGTGCGTTCATTGAGACACACACGAGTAGCAGCAACATGGTTATTAGTGTAGTGGTCGTCTGGAATATAGAGAAATAGACGTATTATTAAAATATCACACACTATCTCTAATCCTAAAGCCAGTCAACTTTGGTATAACTCTGCTTGTTCTCATGTTGTCCGAAACATGTCCACTAACTCATGTGGTATATTCAGTCACTTTTTGTTATTTTATGGCTAACAACAGACCATTTTATATAGCCAAGGAAAGATCTGGGCGTGAAGGGGTTAAGTAAGGGCAAGTGAAGGGAAAGGTTATATTAAGGTTATTTTTACTGCTGGTTGTATCATATTTTGTTATACTTATTAAATTTTCTTTGTATGTTGATAATGGTCTTACTGTGTGTGTGTGTGTGTGTGTGTGTGTGTGTGTGTGTGTGTGTGTGTGTGTGTGTGTGTGTGTGTGTGTGTGTGTGTGTGTGATTGAAAATTGAAAACTTTCTCTAAACTAGCACTAAATTAATCAGAGAGAGAGAGAGAGGAAGAGAAGGAGAGAGAGAGAGAGGAGAGAGAGAGAGGAGAGAGAGAGAGAGAGAGAGAGAGAGAGAGAGAAAAAAAAAAAAACCACATATTTGCACTTACCATGTTATGAAGTAGGTTAGTTTAGCAGGGCAGGGATGTAAACACTGACAGGAGGGCTTGTGTGGCTGTGTCCTCTGGGAGTGCCAGCGATCAACTGACTCTGGCATCAGGAGTCCAGGCTTTTATAGGGGCAGCAGCAGAGGGTAAAAATGTTGCCAATTGCACGAAACGCCCCTTAATGACGTTATTATTGTCGTTTTCGTTCAATTTCAGTGTTATGGATAGCAATTTAACACTGTATTGATCATTTTTCTTAGTTTTTCTCTTATCTTAACGTGTATTAGTCAGCGGAAATGGTTCAGATAGAGATTAACTTGCTTATCTTCGACGATTTAGCACCTGCCTATCGCTGCACGGTTTCTGACTGATAACACTTGGTTTCCTGCTAACTGTTTCTTCGTATTCGTGACGCGTGGTGCTTCATTCGCCATACGTGCGTTAGGTCAGGTTTATAGGCGTGTCTCATAGCGTAGTTGCCGATGTACTGTGTCTGTGTTAAGGCTAGGGACAGGATTTCAAGTATCTTTTTCGTTGATGTGAAATTTGTGGTGAAGTGTGTGTGTGTGTGTGTGTGTGTGTGTGTGTGTGTGTGTGTGTGTGTGTGTGTGTGTGTGTGTGTGTGTGTGTGTGTAGGTTAGGACACACACACACACACACACACACACACACACACACACACACACACATACATACACACACACACACACACACACACACACACACACACACACACACACACACACACATGTAATGCCCATTATTCGGGAGAGATAGTATGAGAATTATTATCATATAATTCCCGAGCTATGTCTTGTAAGTAGTTCATTTTCTCTTTGTTTCACGGGTGACTCATCGTCCTTCTTTCTAAACCGCCATTTTGTTTATCTTCTTTCCTTCCTCTCCGCCATTTTCTTTCTTCCTTCCTTCCATCCCCCCCCCCCGACATGCCGTATGCGAGTCAAAATCCGTGGGATAATTATTCCGCGATCAGTGATAACTAATGATTTCAAATCTTTTCATCTTTCCCCAGCTATCTGATCAGACCGAGTAACACTCCCAGATTCTTAATGTCTTTCAAAATAATCCCTATCGTTATCGGTCATGGTCATACATGGACGTGTTAGTAAAGATATGCGCTAAATTGAAAGCCTACCAAATTTCTATGCTACATATTTCATACCCTCTCACTCTTGAAAACGCGTTCGGACTGTCGACATTACCTATAAAACCACCCTTCTTGGGTATTAGATTAAAAATATTAAATTCTTCTATATCAAAGTAACAGGTCTGTATTATAGGCAGCCTTTTCTTAGGTACGCGAGTTTCATTATTTAAATAGTTATTTCGGGATTATAAGCTATTCATTTGAGGTCACGTCGAGACCATTCAAACAACTCTCCTTTTATGCCGAAGGCCATGATACCACGAAGAGTCAGTCGTCTCTACGCTTCATTGTAGGTAAGACATCTGCACCTCGCTCCTGTTTTCCCCCTTCCTTAGTATATTATATCTATATATTTCTATATATATATATAGGTACAGTTCAGTGTCACTAACACATAGAAGGTCAAGCCCCATCCTTATAAGTGTTATTAACGTGAGTCGTCTCTACGCTTATTTGTAGGCTTCGACGGAGGAGTCCCCGCTCATCCTTCTTGTAGGCTTCGACGGGGGAGTCTACACTCCTCCTCCCCGTAGGGAGAGGCTCGTTCCTGGCCTCTTCAAGTCATATGGTCATTGTGAATCCACACACCAAACTCCTTACTCTCACATTCTCTTTCATATATATATATCCCATGTATACCTATAGTGCTCAGTTGATACGGATATAGGTGGTAATTCTAAGAATGATTCTGTGAGGGAGATTATGCTCTAAAGTAGCTTGCCCGTTCCAGATTAGAGTTTATGTATGTGTCTAAGGTCTCAAACAGCAATAATGTTTCATGGCGAATAAATAGGATGATGTTTCAAATATAGTTCTTGTGTTTATTATAAAACCCCAGGTGATTATTCTGTGTTAGGACAGTAATTCCCCACACTTCCAAAAGAGTCAGCCTTACTCGGTATAATTCCACGTATCAATCACGACTACCAAGATAAATCTAATATTAATATTAATCAAACGTGCCCAGGGAGTAACCCAGTGAACTACTCGCCTGGACTGGTGGCAGCTTCCCCCTTAACTCACCCCCTGTTTCCCTTAACCTAACCCTTACCCCTTCCCCTTAAATACATCCCTCATTTCAGTACTCTCCGCAGTGAGACGTGGTCAAACTATAATCACATAGTGAAGTCATAAGACTAAGGTAAATCCTCCATTCAAGTTGTAATCTTTTTTCAATTCATAATCAAGTAATATCATTCAAAAAACCGTTGACCAGTTCTAAAACCCCCCATACAAGTTACCCCGAAATTCAGGCAACACACACACACTGACATAACACAATGCTTCTATAAGACTTAAGTAATGATCTAAAATTTACGATAAGAACTTTTAAATATTTCCCTTTGCAAGTTACATTATTAAATTATTAAATTATTAAAAGTATGAATAGGTAAAATTTGTTAACATTAATTTAGCATGTTAGTGGGGGATCAGTATAATAGTTAGTTTTTTACCCTAATAACATAATAACTTAGATGTTAACAACTATTACCAATTCATACTGTTAACCCCTTGAGGCCCAGAGCGTAATTGCCATTGTAATTTGTGTGCCATTAGACGCTTTGTAGTGAGTATAAGCAATGTTTTATAGCTATGAACTGTTTAGTATCCTTGTCCACTAACTCATGTGGTATATTCAGTGACTTTTCCTTATTTTATGGCTGACAACAGACCATTTTATATAGCCAAGGAAAGATCTGGGCGTGAAGGGGTTAATATTACTACTACTACTACTACTACTACTACTACTACTGCTACTACTACTACTACTACTACTACTACTACTACTAGATCTGGGCGTGAAGGGGTTAAGTAATGATCTAAACTTTATGATAAGAACTTAATATTTCCCTTTGCTATGATAAATTCCAATCTAGAGTGAGAGAGAGAAACTACAGGCATCTTTTAATTTCCTTCCCTCTTCTCCTCCTCCTCCTCCTCCTTTTCCTCTTCCTCCTCCTTCCTCTCTTCACCCTTCCTCCTCCTTCCTCTCTTCACTCATTATTTGCTCATCCTCCATTATTCACTACACACCAGAGCTGGGCACCGCCAAACCAAAATCCACTTCCGCAAATGCAAATAGGGGAAGGGGGAAGGGGGAAGGGAGGGCCATCACCCTTCACCCATATTCTAAGTCATTGCGTCATAAGTTCTAAGTCATAAGAGGTCCCAGCATTGCCCAAAGATCGGTAATAATGAGCTCCAAGCTCGCACCGGGAGGGTGAAACTGCCGATCGCGAGTTCGGCTCGCGTGGACAAGACCATGGGGTGAATAACACACACACACACACACACACACACACACAACACACACACACACACACACACACCACACACACACACACACACAAACATACGGGGAAAGACCTAGGCTAAGTCTCAAACACAGCCAAGTGATAACACTTCAACACTCTCAGGTAATGGTGTAAGTGTCATGCTACTATACCATTGCAACGAAGGAAAGAAAGAAACATTACCTCTGTTGTTGTCTTGCTTCTCTTCTTCTTCTTCTTCTTTCTTCTTCTTCTACAACATTAGTACTACTACTACTACTACTACTATACTACTACAACTACTACTACTACTACTACTACTACTACTACTATACTACTATTACTGACTACAACTACTACTACTACTACTACTATACTATACTAGTACTACTAGAGAGAGAGAGAGAGAGAGAGAGAGAGAGAGAGGAGAAGAGGAGAGAGAGAGAGAGAGAGGAGAGAGAGAGGAGAGAGAGAGAGAGAGAGAGAGTGAGAGAGGAGAGAGAGAGAAGAGAGAGAGAGACGAGAGAGAGAGAGGAGAGAGAGAGAGAGAGAGAGAGACCAATATCTGAAATATGAGACCCAGACAGAATCTATGTCATTGTAGCCAAGTCGGTGATCTGCGACTTGGCCCGGGCATCACAGCCCCAGTGCTTGACGTTGCAGGCGGCCGCCTACCTCGACTCCATCTGACGCAGTGTCCTCTAATGCTCCCCAGCAGCTGAGGAAGAGGAGGACTTGCTCCAGTTACAACCCTCTGAGCTTGTGACTAGCATTCAAAAGCTTAGAGGGAGCTCAGCAAAAAGAACAAAATCATCCGCTTCTACAAAAATATCTCCGAAACTATCGGTGAGGCAAGGGACGCTGTTGTAGGCGTCCTAGACTTCATTGATAACATCGCTGCCTCTCACTCCAGCGTGGAGGAGCATAACGTCAGGTCGATCGCTTCCTCTGCCCGACCAACACAATTGACAAAGAGTGGCACCACCACGTCACCTCCAGTCAAGAAACACAAACCTGGTGGATATCCTCCAAGCCTCAACCGCTTCACTACACCACTTCGCCCTCCCGCCCGGGTCCCAACCCGCCCGGCCCCAGACCCAGTCTAGCCCCAACCCGGACTAGTCTTGACGTGACCGGCTCGGCCAGCCTGGCCCCCAGCCTCGCTGGTTTGAAGCGACTGGCCCCCACACCAGACTGTGTTTGAATACCTTTTTGGCCCAGACCAGGTTGGCCCAACCCGCCTGGTCTTGTAAGTGCCTGGCCCAGGACCAGCAACGTCCCAGCCTGTCGGAGCCGCAATCCCACTTGACCCCGACTCTGACGGCTAACGCACCCAAGCCACTGGGCCCCAGGAATACAGGCTACCTTCACCCGGAAGCGCCAGCAACACTCGGGGAGAAGTACAACCAAGGTGCCAGCAGACAAGGAAAACAATCTTCCGAGCCCTCTTTTGGGCACTGGTAGTCTGCCACGCTCCGTGGCCACGCAACCCGTGCAAATACTACCACCCACTGCAGACGCAAGGGCCACAAGTGTCCAGCTGCCTAAGTAAAGAGGAAGTGTGATCTTTGCTCCCGTCAAGGTCACTCTATCTGGCGTGTCACAACCCGACTGAAACGAAGTGAGAACGAAGCAATTTTTCCACAAGACACGTCTGGTGAGCAAGCACGAATAACGCCATTCTTGTAGTCTCAGTCGTCTCCTCCTACACCACCTCTCCCATCCCCAAGCTCCAGCCACGCCCCTGCCGGCAACTGGACAAACAGAGTCGAGGTCCGCAGTTCTACACACAGCAGCCACCCTGACCTACCCTGGCCACAACGCAGCTCTCAACAACTATCCCTACGCGCGGAGGACATGCAAGCCACTATCGTGACCACTCTCCATAATCTTCCGCTAACCGTCATGGCTTTAGACTAACATCGGAGAATCATTCACTCCCACGTGATTTCCTCACACACCTGACGTGGTGGCTACAGTGGAGACGTTCCTGAAATGGGCACCCTCCCAGAATTATGGAATGATTCAGGGGTATACGAGATTGGCACAGACGGACAGACCCGCGGGAGCTTCGGTGGTGTCGCTGTCTGCTTTTATAAGGAAACCTGTCGGTACAACCACCTGGACGTCACTCCACTAACCACCTTGAGATGATGTTCTTCAAGATTTGGATCAACACCATGGCTCTACCCTCCTTTGGTGTGCTACCGTCCTCAGTGGCAAGGAAAGAGAGCCATATAGAGTTCCTGCCCACCCACGACAGGTTACTGCCGCAGTACTCCTGCAACAACCGTTCAATCGTCGGCGGACCTTAACAAACCAGTGGTTGCAAGAGCATTGAAGAAATCCCTCACGTATATGTCTCACTAACCACGTCACCTTTTCCCACCCAGAATCTCGGCTCTTCCCTGATCCTTGTTATCAGTGATCTGCCACAAGGAGTCGATCAACCTGTCGCCGTCTCGAGGCGCTGTGGGATCTCTCAGATCACCTGGCGGTCCTCAGCACTATTCACGTGCTGGGTGAGAGACGTCCCAAGAAGCGAACCAACTGGCTGTGGGGGGAAGACTAAAAACCCTGGGAGGGCCTCAGGACGCGCTGCGTCCACACTCCCTGGAACAAACAACCTTACAGGTGACGTGGACAACCCAAGTAAGAAGCTTCACAACACAATTTCACTCCCTTCAAAGAAGTTACGTCCCCACCCATACCTTCACCGGTAAAACCACTCGGAACGGCCAAGGTTTGGGTACGATGCCCAGAGTGGCAGCCCGATGAAACAAAGAGAGCCGGAGACGCTTCAGACGGACACCCGACGCACAATAACAAGCAAAGCACAAAGAAGCTTGCGTCAACACTGCAAAGGGTAAAACGGGCGGCTCAGCAACGGTGGCTAAGATGGCGGAAATTCAAAAAAACTCTGACCGGCTCCTCTGTGGGTAGCAAGTCTGGTGGACTGCCTCAAGGAACAGCAAGGCTTTCGCACCCGATGACCACATTCCCCCGTAAATAAAGCTGACGGTTCAGTAGCCACTCGGAGTTGCGAGAAGGCTGAGGTATTAGCGGCCCACTTCCAGGAAAGATGAAAAGATGACAAGTCCGGATCCTGACGTCTTACTCCTGGGCCCGTGGCACGTCTCACAAACGCGACGCTCGACACCATCACCTTAAACCACAGAAGAAGGTGATGGCGACAGCTGCAACTGGTCGACCTAAAGGCCCCCATCCACGGTGCGATCTGGTCGTACGACCAGGGACAGATTCTGGTTTGGATCCAACCAGATTGGATCGTGAGTGGGGTGATTTTGGTCTGTCGACCGACTGACAGTGTCGGATGCGACCAAGCAGTGTGTGGTTTTTAGAATCCGAAAGATCATCCGGTTCAGATCGGATCGTATCGTGGAGTGTGCTGATCGTGAGGCCAACACCCCTCCCGTCAGTTTCGCCACCTGACAGCGTCGCGATGAGGCGCTACAAAATGAATTGTTTCTTTGGAAACAATCAGATTTTGGACGAATTCATCCAATATATAGGAAACTGTGAATGTTTTGGGAAATAAAAAGCAAAGAGTAAATGGGATAAATATATAATAAATGCAAATTATGGAAGTATTGGTAGATAAACTCAGTGAGCGTACAGTGAGCGACAGTGAGGGCTATATGATTGTAACAGTAAAATAAATAATATGAGAATTATAATTAAGTGTGTTCGAAAGAAGCAAAATAAAAAAAAATAAACTGCCCTCTACTATGATGTCTGGTGCGAGTGCGGATGATGTTTACGCTCCTTCATCAAAAAGTAATTCTCGTTGCAGAGAGCCCCATCATTTGAAGAACCGCCCTCCGCCGCTTCTTATCACCAAACTAAAAAAACTAGTCTTGAGGTGCGGTCGGATCCGTTAGCGGGTGGTTGATATCCATCGGTCAGGGTCTGTCGGATCAGTCGTACGACCAATCGTACCGTGGATGGGGGCCTTAGAAGGCCTTGGACCAGACGGGTGTCCCACACATCCTTAAGCACTGGCCGCCCAGCTGGCAGCCCCCGTCACCGATATCTTCCAGTGTGTCTCAGCACTGGTAAGTGGCCCGCCAACGTGAAGGTGGCAAAGTAGCAGCCATTCACAAAAGGGGAAAGAAGGGACGGAGCCAAAACATACAGACAATCTCCTCCTGTCTGTCCCTCGGCAAGACACTGGACAACCATCATTGCAGCAGGATCTCTAATTCTTCAACACACACCGCATCCTCAGCAACAGACAGTTCGGCGTCCGCCTACAGTTCTGCCAACGGACACTTCTTCCTTAGTCCACCTTATGGCACCTCCCTGGACAGAGGAACGCCCCACACTTTTCGTCATCGCCTTGGACATCGCCTGAGCTTTGATAGGCTGGGCCTTCGGTCCTCATCACAAACTCCCCAGCAGGGAGTACTGGCGGCCTTCACACCTCCTTCACGACTACCTGCTGAACAGTATCCCTCAGCATGGCGGTGAACGGACCACACTCGGAAGAACACCGATTGGAGATGGTGTCCCACAGGGCAGTGTTCTTGGACCCTATTATGGAATGTGTTTTTCAACGACCTCCTGATGTCACCCCGAGGCACACGCCTATGCAGCTGACGCACCCTCACATTCCCCTGTGACAGTACTGACCACCGCACTACTGTCGCCCTCGTCAACAAGTGTTGGAGACCATCACCGCATGGGGACGACGGTGGCAGGTTGATCTCACCCTGGACAAAACAAAGGTCTGCTGATCTCCGGCGACATCACCCCAGGCCACCCATCCAACCCATTCTTCTGGACGGGAAGGTGTTGCCCTTGCAGCCGACGGTCAAACATTCCTCGGCGTTGAGCGTTGAAACAGCAGCCTCTCTTCTACCGCCACACAGAAGACAGCCTCCAAGGCCCCGCAGGCGGTTGAAAAATGCGTCAGGTCGCGTCTCCCACCTCCTTGACGCTCGGGGTGTCACAACCCTGGATGCGGCCCAAGTCCACTCCTCAGGGAGTACGCCCCCCGACTCTGGTCATCCTGCCCCCCCTCGTACCTTGCGTCTCCGAGACAAGGTACAAAACGTGCCCAGCGGCTCATACTCCTGTAGGCAGGCACCAGAAATGCCAGCCCGCCCCCCTACAGCCCCTTCAGCACAGGCGAGACGGGCCGGCCTGTGCGTCAACGCACAAACAAAACCCTCAAGCAGGGCGCCCCGCCCTCGCTACACTACCGGCATAGCCGTGGGGCGACACCTCACCCTACTCCACCAGGGACGCCCACAAGAGGGGCCAACAAACCATTGTTCCCTTCGCCAGGACAGCGGACCTTCTTCCGCTCCCTTCCTGCGATATACAGCAGGCTGTGGAACCGTGTAGTGCGACATGTGACAGGCCGCCACACTCCACATCTTCAAGGTGCAGTGGAATTGCCGGCTGATGCCATCTGGATAAATTTTTTTAGTAACTTAGACAACTAGTAAAGTGCAGACTAAAGATGTAGTATCGGCACCTCACCGGGAACTTTGCCTGTAAAAGTAATATCAAAATGTAAAGAGAGCGAGAGAGAGAGAGAGAGAGAGAGAGAGAGAGAGAAGAGAGAGAGAGAGAGAGAGAGAGAGAGAGGATGAGGAGAGAGACGACGAGAGAGAGAGAGACGAGAGAGAGAGAGAGAGTGAGGAGAGATGAGAATGAGAGAGAGAGAGAAGAGTAGGATTTATCTTCTTTATATTACTGCTACTACTACTACAACGATTACCACTATACTACAACTACTACTGTCACTACCACGCTAATAAGAATGCAAATAATAGATCAATAGCAACAATAACAACAACAAACAGACACAAATAAATAATTTCCCACAAGGAAATACAAGAATAAAAACTTGAAACATTAGAAAAAAAATATTGTATTGGAATCAACCAGTAATGGAAGAAAAACATAAACAAACGCGCCATCTTGAATTCCATCAAGCAAAAACCATAAACAAATGGCGGCCATTCTGACTTCCCATCAAGAAAAACATAAACAAACGGCGGCCATCTTGAATTCCCACCATCAAGAAAAACATAAACAAACGGCGGCCATCTTGAAGTCAATCAGGAAAAAACATAAACGGCGGACATCTTGAATTCCCATCAGAAAAACATCAAACAAATGGCGGCATCTTGAATTATCATCAGAGAAACATAAACAAACGGCGGCCATCTTGAATTTTCATCGTTCTTTTAGGATAAACTCACGAATAATAAAACATTTATTTATTTTCCAGTATATTAGCATGAAGGACACCTCTCAGCGCCTCCTATCATTTATAAACCTTATCTTGGGCTTCCCTATCCACCCCTTATCATCACCCTATCTCTTATAAACACTACCTTAACCATACAAGGACATTTCCTAAACAGATTCAAAACACAGCTCGCCGCATCTTAAACTTTGACCATAACAATAAATATGAGCTTACTATAATATCTCAACTAGTTCAATAAATAGTTTTAAATAAATAATACTCGTAAATTTTTAGGTATAATAAAAATAAATTAGTGTGGTCCTGAGGTGACTAGAATCTTTACATCACACATTATATATAGGCGATTGGTAAACCATTGTTTTTGCATTTCGGCATATTTTCAATAAACAGTTTCCTCTATCTATTTACTATAGCTACCTATCTTTGTTATATATATATTCTTGCTATAAATATTAAGGTACAAAAACTATGTACGTGTGAATGTGGAGCCGAAATTGCAATAGACAAATTCTAATATATTCTTTTATATGAATTTTGTATTAGGTTCAAAATGCACCCATAGCTCGCCCGTAGAATAGAAGGGGAGGCAGGGGGCGTGGCTTCCTTACTGCATTTTGACCCTAATACAAAAAAACCTAGACTAGAATTAAGATAGGGAATATTGAAGTTAGATTTAGGAATGGTCTCTACGGACGGATATTTCTTTAAGGGGGGAAGACAGTATTATCCCGTAAACTAAATCCTTCTAAATACTTTCCTAACCCTATAAACCTATCCTAGATACTAACCCTTCTAATAGCTAATCCTTCTCCTCTCTTCTCCCTTATTCCAAAAACAGTCGACATATTATAGGAGGATGGAAAATAGCTTTATAAACTATCAATCTCTATGATAATGGACATTTTTACAATTTGAGCGGGTTAGAAATAGCTAAATAAATAGTTAATCTCTTCTAGTCCTTCTAAGTTGGTCCAAGGAAATGTTTTTTTTTTTTTTTTTTTTCTGATGCCAAGTGTTAGAAATAGTAAATAAATAGTTATACTCTTTAGTCCTTTAGTTGGTCCAAGAATTGAAATGCACAAGTGTTAGAAATAGCTAAATAAATAATGTTATATCTCTTATAGTCCTTCTAGTTGCGTCCATGAATGTGATGCAAGTGTTAGAAATAGCTAAATAAATAGTTATATCTCTTCTAGTTCCTTCTAGTTGGTCCAAGAATGGTTGTAGTTATCTCTTCTATATTCTTTCTAGTTGGTCCAAGACTTGTTGTATAGTGTTTAGAAATAGTTAAATGCCAATAGTTAGTATATCTTCTTTCCTTCTAGTTGGTCCAAGAATGTGTTGTCAAGTGTTAGAAATAGCGAAATGAATAGTTAGTATCTTCTTTTCTTCTAGTTGGTCCGAGAATATGCTTAGGAAAATGTTACTAATAATGTTGTGTTTACTGCTGTCCTATCCTAATAAACTTCTGAGAGGGTTAGAAATAGCGAAATAAATAGTTAATATCTTTCCATTCCTTCTAGTTGGTCCTCGGAATATTGTTAGAAATGTTAGCAGTGTTGTGTTTACTTCCTTCTTGCCCACGGTCTGAATGGCTCTGGGCGTACTTTGCAAAACTCTTCCATCAGTAGTAAGTCCTCCATACATTGCCGGGAACACCAGGTTGCTATAACAGTTACCCCTGAAAATAGGTATCAAAAGAAAACGTTAGAATCTAGACAGAAAATGGTCTTATTATTGCCTACTCAAAGATAAATGAAAAGTAGGTGAATAAAGTAGATCAATAATAAACGACTTACAAGAACCACGGCTATTAACCCTTCACGCACGAAAAGTTTAAGTTTCTCCCCGTCCACTGCAACATGTCGTCTTATGCTCCCAAGGGGCCCCGGGAATGGCCAGAATGTGCGGCGAATTATTTTTTTATGTATCAATTTGAGCAAACGTGTATTCTTTTTTCCGCATTATTAATATATCATGGGTTTGCAAGAGCGTATTCTCTATGAAAGAAAAAAAATAACAAGAGAAATACAAATAAATAGCGTGAATTTACCGACTCCGAAAAATATTGGAGTCAAGAGAAATAAGAAAATACTTAGGTTCACCACTTCGTAGCTCGAACTTCTGAGTCAACTTTTTATGGTTTATAATGCCAAATTAAAGCGGATTTTATGAGTATCCAACGCTACCATTAAAATTTTCCTTATGGCCATTATGACCATCTCGGGGACACGTTTTAAGGGACGACAAAACGCGCGCACAGGCTGACATGCTGAGTGGGAAACTGACACACAAAACCCTTATCATGTATAACATCACCGTGCGTGAAAGGGTAATCTATAACAGAAAAGTAAGTTTGTATGTGGTAACGTAAAGAAAAGTAAAATAGGTGAAAAGTATATAAATAAAAAACTTAAAATAAAACAAATAAAAAAATTAACTAAATAAATGAATATACAATGGCACCGTTTGATGTGGCAAATAAAAGATAGATAGACAGGACAGAGATCAACTTCCAATAATAGCAAAATATTAGTTATTTTTTAAGCAAGGTACACTAAGGTTACTGGAATCACATGAAACTATCTCGTTGAAAATTAAAATAATACTTGATCCATAACAAAAAATACGATAATTGACGTCATAACAAATCAAAATTGTGAAATAAAATACTCATTAACAAAATCGAATTAACGAATCATGCAAAATTATGATTAAAAAAACATCTAAAAGTATATTAACAAAACAATGTGAGTAAAGACATCAGACAATGAGTTAAAACATAAGAAGAAAAAATTAGCTACATAGAAGATACTACAAACTTACTGTTGGTAAGAAGCTACCTACAAACTTACTGTTGTTAAGAAGGACATACAAACTACTGTTGTTAGGAAGATATTCTACAAACTTACTGTGGTTATGTTATTTGGTTCAGTAATATTAAACACACAATATGCATTACCGTGCTCTTTATCTTGAGGGCATCCTGATAAGGATATATTGTCCAGGGATTGGGCAACAGTAGGTGATAACACAGGCCTCAAAACCTCCAGTTCCAAAGCAGTTATACTGCCAGGCGGCCATTAGAAGGAGAAGGGAAAACGGGACTATTAAAGGGACACCATTAAAAAGATCCTTCAGAGAAAACTGTCCCTTTGGACAATAGAGAAAACGGCAAAATATAAGGTCAAACTAAACCTAAAATAAAATATAAAAATGATAATAAATGGCCGCTATAAATGAAATCAAAGCAATTTAAATTATATAAATGCCCGCTATAAATGAAATCAAAGCATATAAAATTATAATAAATGCCGCCCTATACATGAAATCAAAGCGTATAAAAATTATAATAATGCCGCTGTAAATGAAATCAAAGAATATAAAATATAATAAATGCCGCTATAAAAATGAAATCAAAGCATATAAAAATTTATATAAATGCCGATATAAAGAAATCAAAGATTATAAAAATTATAATAAAGCCGCTGTAAATGAAATCAAAGCATCATAAAATGATAATAAATGCCGCTATAAATG
>JACEEZ010009801.1:47500-62500 GCA_016584305.1 Chionoecetes opilio | reverse complement strand
GTGTATGTGTGTGTGACTGTGTGTGTGTGTGTGTGTGTGTGTGTGTGTGTTTGTCTGCGTGTGAGGACCTTTGCCGTGAAAAACTAAATTTGTTTGGCCTGCGACATACTACGAAAGGTGTTAAACAGACAACATATTTGGAGAAATATATTGTAATTATTATTGGTATCTCTAGTGTTCTCTGTTGTTATTGTTCTCCTTGGTGTCCTTGTTCATAATGTTGATGTTATGGAGCTTAGGAGTACATGTGACCGTGTTCCTGTGTGCCGTGGCAGGCGACAGGCTGGTGGGTAAAGAAGGCGGTGGGACGGGAACCTCGCATCTCTCGCCATTCCTAGTTCCTCGAAACAAAAGAAAAGACTTGAAGGGATTTGCTATTTTATTAAGGTCTTTTCCTTGTCTGCAAAAAAAATTCAAAATGCTCCATGGTATGAACCCGAAAGAAGAGAAGGTAAATAATATTTGTGTTTCTATATAATGATGATGAGCGTTTATATAATCATTAACATAATTATTTTTGGTATTATCATCATCAATGGTATTATTAATATTTGTTATTTGTATTATGTTTATTATAGTAATAATAATAATTATTATTTTCATTACAAGTACTAGTAGTAGTAGTAGTAGTTGTTGTTGTTGTTGTTGTTGTTGTTGTTGTTGTTGTTGTTGTAGTAGTACCTAGTAATACCCCTTCCATACTGATACTACTACCACCACTACCATTACCACTACTATTGCTACCACTATCACGAGTACCAACACTACTACTACTTAGCTATTAGTCATTAGTACTGCTAATATTTTGGTATAATGGCTTCTGCCTTCATCCCTACTACTACTACTACTACTACTACACTACTACTACTATTGCTACTACTACTCTACTACTACTACTACTACTACTACTACTACTATTACTACTACTACTACTACTACTACTACTACTACTACTACTACTATTTCTACTACTACTACCACCACTACTACTACTACTACTACTACTACTACTACTACTACTTATACTACTACTACCACTACTGCTACAATACCACTATTACTATTACTACTACTACTATATTATTACTACTTTCCTACTCTCCTGCCCTACTTTCCTCCCCACGCACCCATCTGCTCGCTTCCTCTCCTTTACTGCATCCCCTCCACTCCTCCCTTTTCCCTCCATCATCAAAATCATCTTCCTCCTTCCAATGTATGTGCCGAGTTCCATTTCGGGCAGTACGCGCCTCCCGGTAAGGAAAACGCGCCAAGAAAACTAAGTGAAATGTGGCACGCGTCTCCCGCAGACTTTATTGCATGGTTTTCATTCCTTCTTTTTATCCGTCTTTGCATTTCCGATCATTGGCAATATGTTTGTGTGTGAGGGGGAAGAGGGGAGAAGTTAGTATTGAGTTTATTTATGCTATATTTCTGTTTTCTGTATTTATTATGTCTGTTTATTATTCTCTCTCTCTGTTCCTATCTCTCTTCCTATCTCTCATTCTCTCTTCTTATCTCTCTCTCTCCTCTCTCTCTCTCTCTCTCTCTCTCTCTCTCTCTCTCTCTCTCTCTCTCTCTCTCTCTCTCTCTCTCTCTCTCTCTCTCTCTCTCTCATTATTATTATTATTATTATCATTGTTACCACTACTAGTATTATCATTATTTTCATTACTACTATACCTAATTATTATTTCTATTACAAATATTACTTTAGTTTTTTATTATTACTATTACTATCGTTATTATTGGTATTAGCATTATTATTTTTGTTATTATTGTTATCATCATTGTCATTATCATTGTTATTTTCACTACTATCACTACTACCACTACTACCAACTTTGAGACAGCTTAAAAAAATATTTCTTATCATTGCTCCATGCATATGTGTATATAACATTAATTTTTTTTTGTATATGGTGTTGATTGCTTTCACCAAACATATTTTTTTTCATTACATGGATCTCATACACATTCCTTTATATTCTTTTATGCACCCGGCGCGGCAAGACGCGGCAAGACGCTGCGTTCTTTTTATCTTGCGCTTTTTCTTTTCTATTTTTTTTTTCTCCTTCACTTCTCACCTCAACACTTAACCAACAGACCAACTTACACATACATGATCTGAATAACTCTGAACTCATGACTATCTCTATTCATCCTTATTTTAATCTTAATGATAACCCTAATCACAACAAAGAGGACTAGCATTAAAAATAATTAATGCTCTTCATGGACACAATGACTTTAATAATATTCACAGTATTAGGGACATTCATGCGTATAATAAATTAATTCCCCATAACTCAAATAAACTAAATATATTACATATCAATTCAAGATCTTTACCTAAAAACATAGATAATATTGCAGCATTCCTTAATTCTTTATCCGCATCCCCAGATATTTTGGCCGTTACTGAGACCTGGCTCATGATACTAACAAACATCTATTTCAGCTACCTGGCTATAATTCCTATCACATGGTTAGAACCACTAGAGCCCACGGAGGAGTCACACTCTTTATATCACATAACATCTACTGTGAACAAATACAAAAATTAAAAATTTTTTAAACGATTCTATAGAAATTAACAAAATTAAAGTAACTGATAGCTCCTGTACTTACATATTATGTGAAATATACAGACCACACAGTAAACATGAGGCAGTCGAAGATTTCACTAATATTTTATTACTCTTTTGCAAAAAGATATCATTAAGAAAAATAAAACCGTAAATTATTGGGAGACCTGAATATCAACTTACTTGAACACAGTCACATGCTCCAACAAAAAATTTTCTTAGCACGTTGAAAACTAAAACTTTTTTTTCCACATATCTCACGACCAACACGCTTCCCTGTTTAGCTCTAATTTAAGTAAACCATCTTTGCTGGACCATATATTTACAAACCTTAATAGTAACTATACATCTGGAATAATACATTATCCAATATCAGACCACCTCCCAATATTCCTTAAATATCTCTACCCCCAATCAAATCACATAAACTTCACAAAATTGTATTTAGATCGACAACTAAAACGAACAAGCTATTTTTTCGAACAAACTAAGTGCTATTAAATGGAATGATTTGTTAATATCTACCTTAAATTCTAACCTCAACAAGTTTCTTTTAAAAACTACATGAAATATAATGAAAGCTTTCCTCTTAAAACAAAATTTGTAAGTGAGAAACGTTTAAACAACCCGTGGATCACTCAAGCATTATCACCCCATAAAAACTAAAACAATCTATACAAGGACTATAAAGTAGGTGCTGTTACCGAAGATTTATTACAAAACACTATCGTAACACACTTAACCAAAACTATTAGACAGGCCAAACAATCTTATTACACTAAGATATTTTGAAACTTTAAGAATGATACTAAAAAAATGTGGAACATTATCAACCAACTTACCCAATAACAACCGTAATCTATTAAGATAGATAACGTCACATAAAATAATAATAAACTAAATACTTCTCTAGATATTGCTACAGCGTTTAATGAATTTTAAAACAATATTGCCCCTGAGTTGGGACCGCGGTTTTCCACATCTACTACTGATCCACTTAACTTCCTTAGAGGTGACTATCCTAATTCCATGGTAAGTTCTTCCAGCCCCATCCACAAGATGTTATAAGAGCCCATTTATTCCCTAAAAAACAAAAAAGTAACACTTATAAAATTCTCAACATCATTATCAAAGAAAACAGAAAACCAATTAGCAATACCATTATCGATTTTTATTCAATCAATCTATTAACAGAGGTGAATTTCCACAGTCCCTTAAGCATGCCACTGTTATACCTATCCACAAAAAAGGTCCTAAAGATGTCTTAAGAAAATTATAGACCCATATCACTGTTAAGTATTTTCTCTAAAATTTTTGAAAAATTAATGAAAAATCCCTACTAAATTTTCTTGAGTCTAAAATATTATTGATCCCAGACAGTTTGGTTTTTCGTACAGGCAGGAACACTTTTACAGCTTTAAAAACTTTCACCGAGGAAATTTTACACTAGCTTGGATTCACAGCATTCTCTTTTAAGCATCTACATTGATTTCACTAAAGCATTTGACACAGTAAGACATGATATACTACTTCGAAAATTACAACATTAGGGGATACGAGGAACTGTAAATAATTGGTTTAGAGATTCCCTTATTCAATAGAACACAGTCAACAAAACTACTCGATAGTATATCACCATCACAAACCGTTCGATATGGGGTTCCCCCCAGGGAAGCGTTTTAGGTCCTATTTTATTCCTTATCTATATAAATGATATTTCCCTTATCTTTAACAACCTTAAAACCATACTCTTCGCTGACGACTCAACCTCTTACATTACAGATACAAATCCAGTAAACATGATAACACACTGCCAATTCTGAGCTCCAAATTCTTAAAAATGGTGTCTAAGTACAATTGATTATAAATTTAAGTAAAACTTTCTACATGTTATTTACCAATAGGCCACTAACTTGTTTCCACCATTAATATATAACAACTCCATCATTAAAAGAACTGAGACACACACACTTTTGGGGTTGTAACCCACGGGATGATAAAATGAACATTAAAAACCTCATATAACAACCTCATACTGAAATTATCAAGAACTATATCCCTTCTATACCGAGTAAAAGTTTTGTACCCGACTATATAATGAAAACCGTTTTACGATGCCCATGTCTTACCACATTTCCATTACTGTACACCAATCTGGTGCCCCACTTACCCCACGCATTTACTGCCTCTATTAAGAATGCAGAAACGACTAATAGGATTATTAAACTGACAGTGACTTCTACGCACATACACAACCCCTTTTTAAACATTACACACTTTAAAAAACTTTTGATATCAACAAATTAGAAATTGCAATCTATATGTTTAAACTATTAACAGTGAAAATAATGCATTACTGCAACAACCACATCACAATTATCCTACACGCACCCAACATAACATCCGTATTCCAATACATAGCAAAACAATGTTCCAATTCACTCTCTTATCTTGGCCCTAAAACATGGAATGCTCTTCCAGATGACGTAAAAGTTCTTCCTTCACTATATTCTTTTAAGAAACATCTTAAAATACATGCTGAATAAATACTAACTACACGTAAACAATGATTAAAATTTTTGTGATGCTATGTCAGTTATTTGTTGTTTCGTGAGTTGTGCCAACAACCTGTTGTTGACAGTCACAATGATGGGGGGTTGGGAGTGTTCTCGTACTTGTTTAATGTTATATTTATGTTACATACTAGATTCAATTTATACCATAATTGATCAATTATTTGCCAAAAAGCTTGTTTTCCTATGGGCTGCCTTAATGCTACAAAATTATTGTATAGATAATATATAAGATGTACTGTTAAGGCATATAAAAATGTTTCAAATGTTTCAAATGTTTCTCTCTCTCTCCCCTCCTCTCTCAAATCTCTCTCTCTCTCTCTCTCCCCTCTCTCTCTCTCCCCTCTCCTCCCCCTCTCTCTCTTTTCTCTCTCTCTCTCTCTCTCTTCTCTCTCTCTCTCTCATCCCCTCTCTCTCTTCCTCTCTCTCTCTTCCTTACCTTTTTTTTTTTCCTCTTCCTCGCCTATTTTTCCCTGACCACATTCTTTTCAAAGACAAGGCATTCCTCTGACCTTCCTGTGTGTGTGTGTGTGTGTGTGTGTATGTGTGTGTGTATGTGTGTGTGTATGTATGAAATGTATGTATGTATGTATGTGTGTGTGTGTGTGTGTGTGTGTGTGTGGTGTGTGGTGTGTGTGTGTGTGTGTGTGTGTGTGTTTTGTGTGTGTGTGTTGTGTGTGTGTGTGTGGGGTGTGTGTGTGTGTTTTGTATCTATGTATGTATGTATTTTATGTTTTGTGTGTGTGTGTATGTGTATGTTACTCTCTCTATCTCTCTCTGTCTCTCTCTCTCTCTCTCTCTCCTCTCTCTCTCTCTCCTCCGTCTCTCCTCTCTCTCTCTCCCCTCTCTCTCTCTCTCTCCCCTCTCTCTCTCTCTCGCTCCCCATCTCTCTCTCTCCCCTCCCCTCTCTCCTCTCCTCTCTCCTCCCCCCTCCCTCTCTCTCTCTTCTCTCTCTCTCTCTCCTCTATCTCTTTTTTTTTTTCTTCTTTTTTTTCTCTAAAAATCCTAGCCTTTTCCTCCATGAAATCTTCCCCTCTCTCTCCTCTCCTCTCTCTCTCTCTCCTCTCTCTCTCTCCTCTCCTTCTCTCTCTCTCTCTCTCTCTCCCCCTCTCTCTCTCTCCCCCCCTCTCTCCTCCTCTCTCTCTCTCTCTCCTTTTTCTCTCTCTCTCTCTCTCTCTCTCCTCTCTCTCTCTCTCTCTTTCTCTCTCTCTCCCCTCCTCTCTCTCTCTCTCTTCCTCTCTCTCTCTCCTCCCCTCTCTCTCTCTCTTTTCTCTCTCTCTCTCTCTCGCTCTCGATCTCGTCTCGCTCTCGCTCTCGCTCTCGCTCTCGCTCTCGCTCTCGCTCTCGCTCTCGCTCTCGCTCTCGCTCTCGCTCCCCGCTCTCGCTCTCCCCTCTCTCTCTCTCTCTCTCTCTCTCTCATCTCTCTCTCTCTCTCTCTTTTCTCTTCTCTTTTTCCCCTCTCTCTCTCCTTTTCTCTCTCTCTCTCTCTCCCCTCTAGTAGCTAGAAACCCTGCTGAATTACTCACCAAATTTTTATTATTATCAGAATCTCAATATGGTTTTGGGTCCTAAATTCTCTACAGAACTAGCAATACATCAACTTTGTCAAAATATGTAGAAGCACTAGATAATAAGATGTTCCAAATATCAGTTTTTTTGTGACTTGTCTAAGGCTTTTGACACTGTATCCCACTCCATTTTATTAGAAAAATTATTGGTTTATGGCATTCGTGGTCCAGCATATACTGGTTTAAAAGCTACCTAAGCGCAAAGGAACAATGTACAGTCTTTAATAAACTCCATCCTCATACCTGCATATTGGGTTGCGGCGTTCCGCAAGGTTTCTGTTTTTAGGGGCCCCTCCTATTTTTACTTTATATAAATGATATTACACGTAGTACTGATAAGCTAAAATTCCTACTTTTTTTTCCGACGACACAACTATTTTTCTTCAGGGACCCGAATTTTTAATAACATCAAAAATATATTAAATACCCGAATTACTTAATGTTTCATATTGGATAAAAAGCAACAAATTAAGTTTAAATGTCACAAAAACACATTATATGATATCTCGTCCCCCGTTGACGCAACCATTACATGTTGATATTTATATTGATAACCTTAGGCTAAATAAAGTTCATGATCCAAGTTCTTAGGGGGTAATAATTTATGACAAATTAATATGGAAGTCTCATATATATGAAATTAAGACTAACTTTCTAAAATCACTGGTGTAGTAAAATAAAATACGAATAATATACCCCCTGACTGCTTGAGACAAATATATTTGACATTAGCATATCCCCACATTATATATTGTTTAGCTATATGGGGAGGATCATTCAAAACCTTCATCAATAGTCTTTTCCCTTACTCAAAAAAAATGATACGTGTTATGACTCACAGCCACCGTTATGCCCACACAAAACATTGTTTAAAGATCTGAAACTACTTAAATTGCCTGATGTTTATAGCCCTTCAAAAACCCAAAATATTTGTTCATAAGCACTCCATACGCATACAAATGACCTGACTTCCAATTAGTGCTTATAATCCAGACAGTCGACGACCACATGATCTGAGACTCCCATTATGTAGAACATCCCATGCACAGCAGGCATACCGTTAGAGGTGTTAGATGTTGGAACCAACTGCCACAAGATCTTAGGAGCATTGTACCCCTAAACACTTTCAAGTTACAAATTAAAACAAAAACTATAATGGCTATTAACATTTAGGTGATTGTGAATATATATATTTTTTCTTTTCTTGTGAAACTCGGAGAGTAGTGTGATATATCACATCTATGTAACTTGCTTTTTTTTTTTTTTTTTTTTTTTTTTTTTTCTTTAATTATTTTCTAAATATATTTCTAAATAATTATTATTTGCACATAACAAAAATTTCCCATTTTAAGTATTTATTATAGGATCACATCTTTAGTTTACTTATGTATATTTTTTTTTACGTTAAACTAATGTGTTGGTATTAATATGGGAATTTAATTTATGTTTATTTATATAAATTATTTAGACTAAAATATGACGTCTTAAGGTTTAAAATATATACTAGCACAGGTCTGTACAAAGCCCTCGGCCCCAACGGGGCCTGGTCCTCAGATTATACTGTATGTACTGTAAATATATTTGTTTTTAAAAATTGTAACAAGAGGTCATCAAGTATAGACGTCCACCTCTGGGCCCTTTGCTTTTGGCTCAGTTCTTGCGGCTGGAACGTGACAGTGAGCCACGTTCCAGCCAATTAACTCATTACGTGAATGACTCATTAAGGGCTTGTTCTACGCAAAAAATTTGTTGAACAGACCCCCATTGATTTTGACGGCACTACTTGGATGTCGAATGTCAACTCAATCCGACAATAATTAGGAGTAGTTTACGTTAATTACTCATTAAGGGCTTGTTTTACGCAAAACAATTCTTCCGACGACCCCCATTGATTTTGACAGCACTACTTGCATGTTAAATTTCAGCTCAATCCGACAATATTTAGGAGTAGTTATACACTTTTTGGTGGAAACTTGGTTCCACGGGACTTATGGTAAGCGACAGCGAGCGAAGCTCGCTGTCAATAAATATATCAAGTATAGATGTCCAGCCTCTGGCCCCTTTGCTTTTGGCTCAGTTCTTGCGGCTGGAACGTGACAGCGAGCCACGTTCCAGGCAATTAACTCATTACGTGAATTACTCATTAAGGGCTTGTTCTATGCAAAAAGTTTCTTCAACAGACCCCCATTGATTTTGACAGCACTACTTGGATGTCGAATGTCAGCTCAATCCGACAATAATTAGGAGTAGTTTACGCTAATTACTCATTAAGGGCTTGTTTTACGCAAAATAATTCTTCCGACGACCCCCATTGATTTTGACAGCACTACTTGCATGTCAAATTTCAGCTGAATCTGAAAATAATTAGGAGTGGCTATACACTTTATGGCGGAAACTTGGTTCCAAGGGTCTTATGGTAAACGACAGCGAGCTCCGCTCGCTGTCAATTACTCATAAAGGGCTTGTTATATGCAAAAAGTTTGTTTACAGACCAACGTTGATTTAGACAGCACTACTTGCATGTCGAATTTCAGCTCAATCCGACCATAATTTGGAGTAGTTTACGCTTATTACTCATTAAGGGCTTGTTTTACGCAAAAAGTTTCATATGACGACCCCCATTGATTTTGACAGCACTACTGGTATGTCAAATTTCAGCTCAATCTGATAATATTAAGGAGTAGTTATACACTTTTAGGCGGAAACTTGGTTCCACGGGTCTTATGGTAAGCGACAGCGAGCGAAGATCGCTGTCAATCAAGTATAGACGTCCAGCCTCTGGCCCCTTTGCTTTTGGCTCAGTTCTTGCGGCTGGAACGTGACAGCGAGCCACGTTCCAGCCAATTAACTCATTACGTGAATTACTCATTAAGGGCTTGTTCCCATTTCCCAAAAAATTTCTTTTACAGAACCCCATTGATTTTGACAGCACAACTTGGATGTCGAATGTCAGCTCAATCCGACAATAATTAGGAGTAGTTTACGCTAATTACTCATTAAGGGCTTGTTTTACGGCAAAACAAAATTCCGACGACCCCCATTGATTTTGACAGCACTACTTACATGTCAAATTTCAGCTCAATCCGACCATAATTAGGAGTAGTTATACACTTTTTGGCGGAAACTTGGTTCCACGGGTTTTATGGTAAGCGACAGCGAGCGAAGCTCGCTGTCAATCAATATCAATATCAAGTATAGACGTCCAGCCTCTGGTCCCTTTGCTTTTGGCTCAGTTCTTGCGGCTGGAACGTGACAGCGAGCCACGTTCCAGTCAATTAACACATTACGTGAATTACTCATTAAGGGCTTCTTCTATGCAAAATTTTGTATAACAGACCCCCATTGATTTTCACAGCACTACTAGGATGTTGAATTTCTGCTCAATCCAACAATAATTAGGAGTAGTTTACGCTAGTTACTCATTAAGGGCTTGTTTTACGCAAAAAAGTTCTTCCGACGACCCCCCTTGATTTTAAACAGCACTACTTGCTGTTTAAATTTCAGCTCAATCCGACAATATTTAGGAGTATTTTTACACTTTTTGGCGGAACTTGGTTCCACGGGTCCCTTTTTGGTAAGCGACAGCGAGCGAAAGCTCGCTGTCAATCAATTCTCCTCTCTCTCTCTATCTCTCCTCTCCTCTCTCTCTCTCTCTTTTTCTTCTATCTCTTCTCTCTCTCTCCTCATTCTTCCTCTCTCTCATCTCTCTCTCTCTCTCGCCTCTCTCTCTCTCCTCCAAACTCCTTCTCTCTCTCTCTCTCCTCTGTCTTCTCTCTCTCTCTCGCCACATCCTATCTATTCCTCTCCATTAACTTTTTTTTTCTCTTCTCTCTAAACCCATCTCTCTCTTTCCCCTCTCCCTTCTCTCTCTCTCTCTCCTCTCCTCTCTCTCTCTCTCTTCTCTCTCTCTCTCCTCTCTCTCTCTCTCTCTCTCATTCTCTCTCCTCATTACTCTCTCTCTCCCCTATTCTCTTTTCTCTAAAATCTCTCTCTTCCTCATCCCCTCTCTCTCTCTCTCTCTCTCTCTCCTCTCATCTATCTCTCTTCTCTCTACTCATCTCCTCTCTCCTTTTCTCTCTCTCTTCTCTCTCTCTCATCTCTCTTCTCGCTTCCCCCCCCCTCCCTCTCTCTACCTACCTCCCTCCTCTTTTTTAGCATCCTCCTTCTCCCCCTCCCTCCTCCTCCACCTCCTCCTACCTCCTCCCCCCTCCCTCCTCCTCCTCCTCCTCCTCCCCCTCCTCCTCCCCCCTCCTCCTCCGATATCCCTTAGTATCACAGAGTTGTGTCAAACACAAAAGATAAACATTTATTAGCTAAAATAGCCATTTCCAGGCTATAAGACTTTCCTAAATTGTCGTCACTAAAGCAGGTGGAGGTGTCTTTTTTTACATTAAGAAAAATTTGCAAGCAATCGAATGGGGAAAAGTAAATAAGATCGTATGCTCAGTCAAACGAAAAGATTGCAAAACGGAAAATTGCTACTATTGGGACATGTATCCCCCTCAAAAATCAAATGCGGAAGTCGTTTCCCTCCTCTTACGAGAAAAAGTCATTGTCAACAAAATAAATACAATTATTTTGGGGAGTTTTAACCTACCTCTTTAAAAACGGGAAATAATTCTGCTGTAGAAAAGGGTAGAAATTGCAAAATTTAGGGAAAACGAAGAAAATTTAAAAATCGGGTGGCCCCGTAAACCTAAAAGGGATAATAGTACCTAGATTTAATTTTCCTACCGACATTGATTCATTGTTACTGCGATATAGGTGAACATTTGCAAACATGATTACGGGTTAAATCAGATGGGGCTAAATTGCAATGTAGACTCAAAAAAATCGTTATTATCCCCCAATTATTAAAGCAGATTTCACGAAGATCACAGGGTTTTAAGCAAAGTTGATTGGATTGACCACAAAATTGAAATAACCCCAAAACACTGTAAAGTATTCAAAAAATAACTCCAATCGGGGGTTTGAAAAACATGTTCCCAGGAAAAAACTTTTTGAATAACAAAAACGCCCTGTTGGATAAAAAATTTAATCACAAATCATTGGCAGAAAAGCGCCGGCGTAAAAAGTTTAAAAGCGATCAAATGGGGACTGCGTTCTAAGAATACAATGACGAAAAAACGTCTTTGCAAGTTTAAATTAGTCAAAAAAGCGGAGTATAAAAAAAAAAATTGCAAAGGACCAAAATAAAACCCCAAAAGGTTCCTTCAATCTTCGAATAAAAAAACGTCAAAAAAAAGTATTAGGAAACTGAAAATAAGAATAACATCTTGGTAAATAAAAATAGTATGGCTTTTCGACTTATGAATTTTTTAAAATGCGGTATTTATTAAAAAACAAAGCACCATTACCAAAACCAGTAAACATGTATGCAGGACCAAAAGTAAGTTGAAAAGGAGAGATAACAGTGCCCGGATATCAAAGTTTTGCAAAAACTTGACTCAGCAAAATCCTTGGGGTGGACAAATCTCGCCGCGACTACTTCCGAATGTCACAGTCAACTTTCGGTCCCATTAAAGTTATTCTCAATAAACGCTAATGGAAAAAAATTTTTACTGGTATGGGAAATTACAAATGTTACACCGATTTTAAAAAAAAGGGGAAAGAGCCTCGCAAGAAATTATGCCCAATTGTCAAACTTTGTGATTTTTAAAACATTTGAAAAAATATTGGGGGTTAAAAGTGTTTTTTCTCGTTGAAAATAACTCAATACAAAACCCGGCAGGGATTTCGAAATAAGAGATCCTCTTCAAACCTACTGATTTTTTTAATGCATTTATTAAAACGGGGACGCAAAAATTTCCATCGGTTTAATTTTCCTTGATTTTCAAAAAGCCTTCGATACATTCCCCATAAGCGACCTTTTGACCAAGCAAAGGGCACATGGCTTAGGGACAATTATTTCATGGTTGGCGATTGGCTTTCAATCGTAAACACGGGTATTAAAAAATGGCGAGGCACTGTTTGGGTTATTTACTGTGGGGGGGCCTCAGGGCTCGGTCCGGGGTCCTACTCTTTTCTGATATATATCAACGATCTGAACTGCGGACTTGTATCGAAAAATCGATTTTGCGATGACAAAAAATTAGGGGGTAAAGCATTATAGGAATACTGCGAACTCATAAAACGTGTCCGATTAACTATAAATTTGGGGGATAATGGCTATTAATATTAAATTCCGATAAATGTAAAGTAATGGATATGGCAACATAACCTCAATAAAACTTAAAAATTAAAAAAATAAAAATAAATAGTTAACTGAAGTAAGCAGGAAAAGATTTAGGTGTCATCTCATAATTTTAAAACCAGTCCGTATTCCCTAGCTGCCAGAAAAAAGGCGAATATGATGTTGGGCTTCTTTAAACGCAATTTTTGATCAAAAACTCCAAAAGTTGACCAATTAACACTCCTTGTTGGCCCGCATTTAGAATTCCTTTTCATTCTGTCGCCTTGGGAATCAGTGCAAGAAAAAACCCAAAAAAATTCCCATCTCTGCAAAATTCATCTTATAAAGAGAGACTGCGGAAACTTAAATATGTTTTCTTTAAAGGTCGAAAAATCCGGGGACTTGATAGAACCTTTAAGATCGAAAAAGGGTTGATGAATTAATCAAGGAAAACCTATTCGAGTTTTCTCCTCAATGACAAGAAGAAATAACTTTTTAAAATTTAAACTTTGCTCACAGATCTCCGTAAAAATTATTTCAATGGTAAGTTTTTGATCGGGGAAAAGTTCCAAAAAATTTTGTCGAACCCAGACAAAAACTCTTTAAAAAACAGATTTGATGCGCACTTAAAGAAAAAGGTTTTAAAGTGCCCTGCAAATTCATATTATAGTCCCCCGGATCGATTAGTGGTGGGGGGGTAGTTTAGTTAGTATATTTCATACCCTATCCTTCTTCACTACGAAACTTCCATGTTCCTTCTTCTTTAGGACTGGTATCTTTTTCCCAACTTTTTTTTTTTACTGTTTGTAGTTAGTAATTGTAGTTCAGCAGATCCTTTCGTTATGGACAATAGTCTCCTGGTGTCTGTTATTCCCCTATTTTTTTCCCCCTCCTCCTCCTCCCCCTCCTCCTCCTCCTCCTTCCCCTTCTCCTCCTCCTCCTCCTCGGGACTGTGCTCCCCCTCACAGCTAACGTGTACGGTGGGGTCAGTAGTCTGGTGTGCCCTGATTTTTAATTAAAAGTTTTTTTCGGCCTTTTTTTTTTTTTTATTTTTTTTTTATGTAGTAATTAAGAAAATACAAAATTTTTTTTTTGTCAAGGTTTTTACTAAATAAATTTTCTCATGAAATTTTCATTAAACTCATTCTTTTTTCAAATTTTATTTCTAATTATTTTACCCTGCATTCTTTCCCTTGAAAACTATAATTCATTTTAAAAAAACCTAAGGGAAAAAAGTAAAAGCCTACAGGGGCTCTAGGGCCCCCGTTAAAAAAAAGTTAAATGCTATCTTTCTTCTCTTAAAAGAATACAAAATTTTACGTCACTTTTTTCACTTTAAAAACCCCCCGGACCCAAACGTAATGTCCATTGTAATTTGGGTACCCTTAACAATATTTGTGAATATAAGCAATATGTATAGATTGACCTGTTTAGTATCCTTGTCCCTAGCTAATTTGGGATTTAATTTCTTTTTTGTAATTGTTGCTAAAACATACAATTTTTTTTTAGCAAAAGGGAAAAATCTGGGTGAAAAGGGGTTAAAGGAATGAGTTGAGCCACTGGTAAACTCAAAACTTCAAAAGTTGATAGGAAAAATCAAACATTTTCCTTCTCATCATAATATCAAAAGTCACCAAAAAGCATCACCCAAGTGAATATTAGGCCGCCACTGTCCTGAAAAAAATTTTAATGCCACGAAAAGGGGAATAAACCATCGAAATGTTTAATATCAATTTTAAACTTTTTTTACTTTGATATATATCGCGGTAAACTAATTGATGTTTCTTTTTTCTATTTATCTGTCATTCTATTTCCGTCCTTCCGTCTATCCGTCTTTCCTTTCCTTCCTTTCGAGAGAGAGGAGAGAGAGAGAGGAGAGAGGGAGAAGGGGAGAGAGAGAGAGAGAGAGAGGGAGAGAGAGAGGAAAAAGAGAGGGGAAGAGAAGAGAGAAGAGGAGAAGGGAAGAGAGAAGAAGAAAAAAAAAAACAGGAAGGTTGAAACCGGGGTGGCGGGGGGGGAGGGAAGAAAACCTAAACCCAAAAAAAAATTAAAAATTAAGAATAAAGATCCCCTTTCCCTATACCTAAATTTTACAAACAACT
>JACEEZ010009801.1:30000-42500 GCA_016584305.1 Chionoecetes opilio | reverse complement strand
TTAAAAAATCCGAAATTAGAATTTGAAACTGAGATCTATTTCCAGATTCGTGTTCAGCATGCCCAAATACTATTAGGAACAAATTTTCATGCAAATCTATGCGTATTTAAAAAAATATTACATAGTAATAATTGGCAATATCTGTTGGGCGACAGATTTGCTTGAAAAATAGTTCCTAGCAGTGTTCGGGCATGCTGAAAACGAATCTGGAATCAGTTTTCAATTAAAATGATTAAAAGTCCCTCTTTCAGCCAATTCAAAATGACATACTTAATATTCCTTAAAAAAACACAATTAGAATTTGAAACTGAAAACTAGTTCCAGATTCGTGTTCAGCATGCCCAAGAACTATTAGGAACAAATGTTCAAGCAAATCTATGCGTATTTAGAGAAATATTACATAATTGGCAATATTTTTTGGGGGACAGATTTGCTTGAAAATGAGTTCCTAACAGTATTCTTGCATGCTGAACACGTATCTGGAATCAGTTCTCAGTTACAATGATTAAAAGTCCCGATTTCAGCCAATTCACAAGAAATACTTCATATTTCTTAAAAAATCACAATTAAAATTTGGAACAGAAAATTAATTCCAGATTCGAGTTCAGCATACCTGCAAACTATAAGGAAAAAATGTACAAGCAAATCTATGCGTATTTAAAAAAAATATTACATGATAGGCAATATTTTTTGGGGGATAGATTTACTTGAAAATGAGTTCCTAGAAGTATTCTTGCATGCTGAACACAAATCTTAATTTAGTTTTCATTTACAATGAATAAAAGTCCCTATTTCAGCCAATTCACAATAACATACTTCATATTCCTTAAAAAATCCGAAATTAGAATTTGAAACTGAAAACTAATTCCAGATTCGTGTTCAGCATGCTTGCAAACTATTAGGAACAAATTTTCAAGCAAATCTATGCGTATTTAAAAAAACATTGCATAATTGGCAGTATTTTCAAGGTGACAGATTTGCTTGAAAATGAATTCTTTGCACTGTTCGGGCATGCTGAACACGAATCTCGAATGAATTTTCAATTACAATGATTAAAAGGCCCTATTTCAGCCAATTCACAATGTCATACTTCATATTTCTTAAAAAATCCGAAATTAGATTTTGAAACTGAAAACTAATTCCAGATTCGTGTTCAGCATGCACAAATACTATTAGGAACAAATTTTCAAGCAAATCTATGCGTATTTGAAAAAATATTACATTATTGGCAATATTGTTTGGGCAACAGATTTGCTTGAAAATTTATTACTAGCAGTATTCTTGCATGCTGAACACGAATCTGGAATCAGTTTTTAGTTATAATGATTAAAAGTCCCTTTTTCAGCCTATTCAGAATGACATACTTCATAATCCTTAAAAAATCACACTTAGAATTTGAAACTGAAAACTAATTTAAGATTCGTGTTCAACATGCCCAAAATCTATTAAGAACAAATTTTCAAGCAAATCTATCCGTATTTAAAAAAACATTGCATAATTGGCAATATTTTTAAGGTGACAGATTTGCTTGAAAATTAATTCATAGCACTGCTCAGCTATGCTGAACACGAATCTCAACTTAGTTTTTAGTTACAATGATAAAAATTCCCTATTTCAGCCAATTCACAATAACATACTACATATTCCTTAAAAAATCCGAAATTAGAATTTGAAACTGAGATCTAATTCCAGATTCGTGTTCAGCATGCCCAAATACTATTAGGAACAAATTTGCATGCAAATCTATGCGTATTTAAAAAAATATTACATAATTATAATTGGCAATATTTTTTGGGCGACAGATTTGCTTGAAAATTAGTTCCTAGCAGTGTTCGGGCATGCTGAAAACGAATCTGGAATCAGTTTTCAGTTAAAATTATTAAAAGTCCCTCTTTCAGCCAATCCAAAATGACATACTTAATATTCCTTAAAAAATCACAATTAGAATTTGAAACTGAAAATTAATTCCAGATTCGTGTTCAGCATGCCCAAAAACTATTAGGAACAAATGTTCAAGCAAATCTATGCGTATTTAGAAAAATATTACATAATTGGCAATATTTTTTTGGGAACAGATTTGCTTGAAAATGAGTTCCTAGCAGTATTCTTGCATGCTGAACAAGAATCTGGAATCAGTTTTCAGTTACAATGATAAAAAGTCCCTATTTCAGCCAATTCACAAGGACATACTTCATATTCCTTAAAAAATCACAATTAAAATATGAAACAGAAAATTAATTCCAGATTCGTATTCAGCATACCTGCAAACTATTAGGAACAAATTTACAAGCAAATCTATGCGTATTTAAAAAAAATATTACACGATTGGCAATATTTTTGGGGCGACAGATTTACTTGAAAATGAGTTCCTAGCAGTATTCCTGCATGCTGAACACAAATCTTAATTTAGTTTTCATTTACAATGAATAAAATTCCCTATTTCAGCCAATTCAAAATAACATACTTCATATTCCTTAAAAAATCCGAAATTAGAATTTGAAACTGAAAACTAATTCCAGATTCGTGTTCAGCATGCTTGCAAACTATTAGGAACAAATTTTCAAGCAAATCTATGCGTATTTAAAAAAAACCATTGCATAATATAATTGGCAATATTTTCAAGATGACAGATTTGCTTGAAAATGAATTCTTTACACTGTTCGGGCATGCTGAACACGAATCTCGAAATAATTTTCAGTTACAATGATTAAAAGTCCCTATTTAAGCCAATTCACAATGTCATACTTCATATTCCTTAAACAATCCGAAATTAGATTTTGAAACTGAAACCTAATTCCAGATTCGTCTTCAGCATGCACAAATACTATTAGGAACAAATTTTCAAGCAAATCTATGCGTATTTGAGAAAATATTACATAATTGGCAATATTGTTTGGGCAACAGATTTGCTTGAAAATTTATTACTAGCAGTATTCTTGCATGCTGAACACGAATCTGGAATCAGATTTTAGTTATAATGATTACAAATCCCTTTTTCAGCCAATTCATAATGACATACTTCATATTCCTTAAAAAATCACAATTAAAATTTGAAACTGAAAACTAATTCCAGATTCGTGTTCAGCATGCCCAAAATCTATTAGGAACAAATTTTCAAGCAAATCTATCCCTATTTAAAAAAACATTGCATAATTGGCAATATTTTTAAGGTGAAAGATTTGCTTGAAAATTAATTCCTAGCACTGTTCAGCTATGCTGAACACGAATCTCAAATTAGTTTTCAGTTACAATGAAAAAAAATCCCTATTTCAGCCAATTCACAATAACATACTTCATATTCCTTAAAAAATCCGAAATTAGAATTTGAAACTGAGAACTAATTCCAGATTCGTGTTCAGCATGCCCAAATACTATTAGGAACAAATTTTCATACAAATCTATGCGTATTTAAAAAAATATTACATAATTATAATTGGCAATATTTTTCGGGCGACAGATTTGCTTGAAAATTAGTTCCTAGCAGTGTTCGGGCATGCTAAAAACGAATCTGGAATCAGTTTTCAGTTAAAATGATTAAAAGTCCCTCTTTCAGCCAATTCAAAATGACATACTTAATATTCCTTAAAAAATCACAATTAGAATTTGAAACTGAAAATTAATTCCAGATTCGTGTTCAGCATGCCCAAAAACTATTAGGAACAAATTTTCAAGCAAATCTATGCGTATTTAGAAAAATATTACATAATTGGCAATATTTTTTTGGGAACAGATTTGCTTGAAAATGAGTTCCTAGCAGTATTCTTGCATGCTGAACACGAATCTGGAATCAGTTTTCAGTTACAATGATTAAAAGTCCTTATTTCAGCTAATTCACAAGGACATACTTCATATTCCTTAAAAAATTACAATTAAAATTTGAAACAGAAAATTAATTCCAGATTCGTGTTCAGCATACTTGCAAACTATTAGGAACAAATTTACAAGCAAATCTATGCGTATTTAAAAAAAATATTACACGATTGGCAATATTTTTGGGGCGACAGATTTACTTGAAAATGAGTTCCTAGCAGTATTTCCTTTCATGCATGAACACAAAAACTAATTTAGTTTTCATTTACAATGAATAAAATCCCTATTTCAGCCAATTCAAAATAACATACTTCATATTCCTTAAAAAATCCGAAATTAGAATTTGAAACTGAAAACTAATTCCAGATTCGTGTCAGCATGCTTGCAAAACTATTAGGAACAAATTTTCAAGCAAATCTATGCGTATTAAAAAAAACATTGATTTAAAATAATTGGCAATATTTTCAAGATGACAGATTTGCTTGAAAATGAATTCTTTACACTGTTCGGGGATGCTTGAACACGAATCTCGAAATAATTTTCAGTTACAATGATTAAAAGTCCCTATTTAAGCCAATTCAAATGTCATACTCATATTCCTTAAACAATCCGAAATTAGATTTTGAAACTGAAACCTAATTCCAGATTCGTCTTTAGCATGCACAAAACTATTAGGAACAAATTTTCAAGCAAATCTATGCGTATTTGAAGAAAATATTACATAATTGGCAATATTGTTTGGCAACAGATTTGCTTGAAAATTTTTCTAGCAGTATTCTTGCATGCTGAACACGAATCTGGAATCAGATTTTAGTTATAATGATTACAAATCCCTTTTCAGCCAATTCATAAGACATACTTCATATTCCTTAAAAAATCACAATTAAAATTTTAAACTGAAAAACTAATTCAGATTCGTGTTCAGCATGCCCAAAATCTATTAGGAACAAATTTTCAAGCAAATCTATCCCTATTTAAAAAAACATTGCATAATTGGCAATATTTTTAAGGTGAAGATTTGCTTGAAATTAATTCCTAGCACTGTTCAGCTATGCTGAACACGAATCTCAAATAGTTTTCAGTTACAATGAAAAAAAATCCCTATTTCAGCCAATTCACAATAACATACTTCATATTCCTTAAAAAATCCGAAATTAGAATTTGAAACTGAGAACTAATTCCAGATTCGTGTTCAGCATGCCCAAATACTATTAGGAACAAATTTTCATACAAATCTATGCGTATTTAAAAAAATATTACATAATTTTAATTGGCAATATTTTCGGGCGACAGATTTGCTTGAAAATTAGTTCCTTTGCAGTGTTCGGGCATGCTAAAAACGAATCTGGAATCAGTTTTCAGTTAAAATGATTAAAAGTCCCTCTTTCAGCCAATTCAAAATGACGTACTTAATATTCCTTAAAAAATCACAATTAGAATTTGAAACTGAAAACTAATTCCAGATTCGTGTTCAGCATGCCCAAAAACTATTAGGAACAAATTTTCAAGCAAATCTATGCGTATTTAGAAAAATGTTACATAATTGGCAATATATTTTTAGGAACATATTTACTTGAAAATGAGTTCCTAGCAGTATTCTTGCATGCTGAACACGAATCTGGAATCAGTTTTTAGTTACAATGATTAAAAGTCCCTATTTCAGCCAATTCAAAATGACATACTTCATATTCCTTAAAAAATCACAATTAGAATTTGAAACAGAAAATTAATTCCAGATTCGTGTTCAGCATACTTGCAAACTATTAGGAACAAATTTACAAGCAAATCTATGCGTATTTAAAAAAATATTACATGATAGGCAATATTTTTGAAGGGATAGATTTACTTGAAAATGAGTTCTTAGCAGTTTTCTTGCATGCTGAACACAAATCTCAATTTAGTTTTCATTTACAATGAATAAAAGTCCCTATTTAAGCCAATTCACAATAACATACTTCATATTCCTTAACAAATCCGAAATTAGAATTTGAATCTGAAAAATAATTCCAGATTCGTGTTCAGCATGCCCAACTACTATTAGGAACAAATTTTCATGCAAGTCTATGCGAATTAAAAAAAATATTACATGATAGGCAATATTTTTATGGGTACAGATTTGCTTGAAAATTAATCACTAACAGTGTTCGGGCATGTTGCAAACGAATCTGGAATAAGTTTTCAGTTACAATCATTAAAAGTCCCTATTTTAGCCAATTCAAAATGACATACATCATATTCCTTAAAAAAATTACAATTAGAATTTGAAACTGAAAACTAATTCAAGATTCGTTTTCAGCATGCCCAAAAACTTTTAGGAACAAATTTTCAATGAAATCTATGTGTATTTAAAGAAAACATTGCATAATTGGCAATATATTCAGGGTGACGGATTTGCTTGAAAATGAATTCCTAGCACTGTTCGGCAATGCTGAACACGAATCATCAATTAGTTTTCAGTTACAATGAATAAGAGTCCCTATTTCAGCCAATTTACAATAACCTACTTCATATTCCTTAACAAATCCGAAATTAGAAATTGAAACAAAAAACTAATTCCAGTTTCGTGTTCAGCATGCCCAAATACTATTAGGAAGAAATTTACAAGCAAATCTATGCGTATTTAAAAAAACATTGCATAATTGGCAATATTATTAGGGGGACAGATTTGCTTAAAAATAAATTCCTAGCAGTATTCATGCATGCTGAACACGAATCTGGAAGCAGTTTTCAGTTACAATGATTAAACGTCCCTATTTCAGCCAATTCACAAGGACTTACTTCATATTCCTTAAAAAATCCCATATTAGAATTTGAAACTAAAAACTAATTCCAGATTCGTGTTCATCATACCTGCAAACTATTAGGAACAAATTGTCATGCAAATCTATGCGTATTTAAAAAAATATTACACACGTGGCAATATTTTTTTGGGCGACAGATTTGCTTAAAAATTTATTATTAGCAGTATTCGTCCATGCTAAACACGAATCTGGAATCAGGTTTAAGTTATAATGATAAAAAGTCCCTATTTAAGCCAATTCAAAATGACATACTTCATATTCCTTAAAAAATCACAAATATAATTTGAAACTAAAAACTAATTCAAGATTCGTATTCAGCATGCACAAACACTATTAGGAACAAATTTTCAAGCAAATCTATGCGTATTTAAAAAAATATTGCATAATTATAACTGGCAATATTTTTAGGGGGACAGATTTGCTTGAAAATGAATTCCTAGCACTGTTCGGGCATGCTGAACACGAATCTCAAATTGGTTTTCAGTTACAATGATTAAAATGCCCTATTTCAGCCAATTCACAATAACATACTTCATATTCCTTAAAAAATCCAAAATTAGATTTTTGAAACTGAAAACTAATTCCAGATTCGTGTTCAGCATGCCCAAATACTATTAGGAACACATTTATAAGCAAATCTATCCGTATTTAAATAAATATTACATTATTGGCAATATTTTTTGGGCTACATATTTGACTGAAAATTAGTTCTTAGAAGTATTATTGCAATGCTGAACGGGGGGGGGGGTCTGGAATCAGGTTTTCAGACTACATGATTCAAATCCATATTCCAGCCAATTCAGCAGGAACATACTTCATATTCCTTAAAAAATCAACATATAGAATTTGGAAACAAAAAAACGAATTACAGATTCGTTTTCAGCATGCTTGCACACCTACTGTACATTTCCAAGCAAAGCTATGCGTATTTAAAACTCAGTGCATAATTTGGCATATTTTTTAGTGTGACAGATTGTTTTGCTTAAAAATTTTCCTTGGCCTGTTCGGGCATGCTGAACACGAATCTCACTAGTGTTCATTTACTGTTAAAGCCTCTTTTCAGCCAATTCCAATAAATCTTCATATTCCCTAAAAAAAAAATCCGAATATTGATTGAAACTGCAACTAATTCACGAATTCGTGTTTCAGCTACCCAAATAACTATTAGGACAAATGTTCATGTGCAATCTACATGTATTTAAAAATTTACATATCTGGCAATTTTTTTTTGGCGACAGATTTATTATGAAATTTTATTCCTAGCACTAATGGGCATGCTGAAACGAATCTGGAAATTCAGTTTTCAGTTACTGATTGAAAGTCCTAATTTCAGCATTCAAAATGACTACTTCATATTCCTTAAAAATCAACAATTAGAATTTGAACTGAAACTTGTCCATTCGTGTTCAGCATGCCCAACAAACTATTATTAACAATTGTCAAGCAAATTTATGCGTATTTCAAAAATTGCATATTGTCAATATTTTAGTGTGCCATATTTTGCTTAATAAATTTCTTGCCACTGTGAACTGCTGACACAAATCTCAAATTTTTTTCAAGTTACAATGATTAAAAGTTCTATGTTCATCCAGGTCACATTTACATATTTTCATATTCCTTAAAAAATCCGAAACTAGAATTCAAACAGAACTTTCAATTCCTGTTCACTGCCCAAAAATATGAGGACAATATGTCAGCAATCTATGCTATTTAAACAAAATTGCATAATTGGGCAATATTTTTTAGTGTGACAGATGGTGCTTGAAATAAATTTTTGCACCTGTTTGAACATGCTGAACACAATCTCAAATCTTTTTCAGTTCATGATTAAAAGTTCCTATTTCCACCAGTTCACAATGTCATACTTTCATATTCCTTAAAAATCGAAACTAGATTTCAACAGAAAACTAATTCCAGATTCATGTTCAGCACCCAAATACTATTAGGACAATTTTTTCATTCAAATCTATGGTATTTAAAAACGTATTACATAATGGGGCAATATTTTTTGGGGGACAGATGTGCTTGAAATTTAGTTCCTAGAACATTCTTGCTGCTGAACACGAATCTGGAAGCATTTTCAGTCAACAAGGATAAACTCCCTATATTTCGCCAAATTCACTAGGACATACTTCTATTCCTTAAAAATCACACATATTAGAATTTGAAAACGAAACTATTCCAGATTCGTGTTCAGCATACCTAGCAACTATTAGTAACAATTTCATGCAAATACCTTTCGTTTTAAAAAATTTACATAGTGGCATATTTTTGGGGGGCGACGATTGCTCAAAACTTATTATATAGCGTATTCGTGCATGCTTGACACGATCTTGAAATCATGTTTAAGTTATAATGATAAAAGTCCCTATTTAGCCAGATCAAATGAACATACTTCATATTCCTTAAAAAATCACATAATTGAAACTAAACTAAATTCAGATTCGTTTTCGCATGCACGAACACTATTGCAACAAATTTATCAAGCATTCCAATGCGTATTTAAAAAAAACATTGGCATAATTATAATTGGCCGAATATTTTTAGGGGGTTGACGATTTGCTTGAAATGATTCCTAGCACTATATATGGGCATGCTGAACAACGAACATCAAATAGTTTTCCAGTTACATGATAATCCCTATTTTCAGCCAATTCAACATAACTACTTCATATTTCCTTAAAGAATAATCCTACATTAGGATTTGAAACTAAAAACTAATTCCAGATTCGTGTTCGCATGCCCCCAGATACTATTAGGACAAATTTGTCATGCATCTGTATGTATTTAAAAAAATATTCATACTTGGCAATATTTTTTGGGCGACAGAATTTATATTGAAAATTGTATTCTTAGCACTTGAGATTGGGCATCTGAAACGATCTGGAATAAGTTTTCAGTTACAAATGATTAAAAAACCCTATTTCGCACAAATCACATGAACAGACTTCATATTCCTTAAAAAATCACAATTTAAAATTGAAAACTGAAAACTATTCCCAGATTCTGTTCAGCATAGTGCCCAAAAACTATTAGGGACAAATTTCCGAGAAATACTATGCGTATTTTAAAAAAAATTTGCATAATTGGCCTACTTTTTTAGTGTGACAGATTTGCGTGCAAATAAAGTTCATGTCTTTTTGAACATGCTGACACAAAATCTCAAAATTCGTTTTCAGTTACATCGATGATTAACGGTTTCGTATTTTCAGCAGTCAGCAATTCCCGAATGTCAGACTTCATCTTTCTGTAACAAATGAAATATCCGACTGGAATTTGGAAACAGGAAAACTATTTCCAGATTCGTGTTCAACGCAATGTGCCAACTACTTTTGGGACAAATTTTAATTTCAAATTCTTATGGTTGTTTAAAAAAGCAATATTATATAGTGGGCAATAGTATTTTTTAGGTGACAAGCTTGCTTGAAATTTTAGTTCCTAAAATATTTTTGCTGCCTGAACACCGAATCTGGAGCAGTCTGGTCAGTTAGCAATGATTAAACGTCCCTTTTTCAGCAAGTTCAGCATCAGTCAGCCATTCACCACAAGACATACTTCAATATTCCCTTAAAAAAAAAAACCCCATATTAGAATTTGTGAAACTAAAAACTAATACTTCCAGATTCGGTGTTCTTTCAGCCAATACCTGCAAACTATTAAGGAAACAAACAATTTTCATGCAATCTGATTTCTTTTCGAATTTTAAAAAATATTCCAAATTGGCAATATTTTTTTTAGGCGGACCAAGATTTTCTTGAAAATGTATTTTAAGCAGTATTCGTTTCGTTGCTCACGGACACGAATCTGAATCAGGTTTAATAATAATGTTAAAAAAAAAAAAAAAAGTCCCTATTTAAGCATTTTCAAAATGGACCTACTTTCTTTTCTATTTGTTTAAAAAAAAATCACAATTAAGACATTTGAAACTAAAAAACTAATATTTCAAGATTCGTTGTTCACTCATGCCCAAAACACATTTAGGAACCAAATTTTCCAAGCAAATCTAATGCGTATTTGTCTTTAAAAAAAAACAGGCTAAAATTATAATTGCACTATTTTTTAGGGTAACATATTTGCTTGAAAATGAAATTTACTAATATCACTGGTTTCTTCGGGGCGTCGGTTCGTTTTCGTCCTGTTCGGGCATTCTGACACACGATCTCAAATATTGTCAGGTTACAAATGATTTAAAATGGCCCTATTTCAGTCAGCCATTCACAGTAACATTGTAATATTTTCCTTAAAATTTATTATATCCAAAATTTTATAATTATGCACACACCTGAAAACTAAATTAATTTTCCAGATTCGTGTTCATCAATCAAGCACCAATACTATTAGGAACAAAATTTATAAGCAAAAATAATCGTTTTTTTTAAAATAAATATTACGATATTTGCCAATACATTTTTTTTTTTGGGCTCCTAATTTGACTGAAAAATTTAGTTTTTTTTAGAAGTATTATTGTATGCCCTGAGGAACAACGAATCTGGGGTCGTAGTTTTTCAAGCTACAAACGACTAGAGTAAACAGTCCCTATTCCCCAATTCCAGCCATTCACGAAGGACAATACCATCTATTCCTTAAAAAAATCACATATTAGATAATTTGAAACAAAAAAAAAAACTAATTACAGATTCGTGTTCGCATGCTTGGCAAAACTAATTAATTAGGACAAACAAATCTCCTCTATTCCTCTCCAATGCAAATAAATCTCTTATCTAATGCGTAATTTAAAAAAAAAAAAAAAAAAAAAAAAAAGAAAAAAAAAAAAAAAAAAAAAAAAACAAAATAAAACAACATTGATTTGGCACATTATTTTTAGATGTAGGAAGATTTTGCTTTAAAAAAAATAAAAAGTTAAGATTGTGCCTTGCGCAAACTGCACTGTCGGAGTTGTGGAGGGCATGCGGAAGCCGAATCCCCCTCAACTTAGTGTTCCTTTTACAAATGATTAAAATGCCCTCTTTCAATTTCTTCGTCTTTCCTCTTTCAACGTCAAGCATTCACCTTCATCCCAGTCACAATAAAATACTTCATATTGTCCCTAAACACAAAATCCGAAATTTTAATTTGAAACTGAAACTAATTCCGAAGATTCGTGTTCACATACCCAAATAACTATTAGAACACATGTTCATAATTATAATCATGGATCATATGTTTAGGATGCAAATCTACCATGTATTTAAAAAAAATATTACATCTTGGCAATATTTTTTTTTGGGCGAACAGATTATTGTTTGAAAATTTTATTCTCCTAAATATTCCTAGCACTAATTGGGCTAGCTGGCGCAAAACGAAATCTGGAATCAGTTTTTGTCATTAACAACAATGATTAACCAAAATAAACATTCCTATTTCAATATTTCAGCCAATTCAAAATGACCATAACTTCCCTATTCCTTAAAAATCACCATTAGATTTGAAACTGCAAAACTATTCCAGATTCGTGTTCAGCCATGCCCAAGAAAACTAATTAGTACAAATTGTCAAGGCAAACTTTAATAGGCGTAATTTTTTCCAACAAGAACATTGCATAATTGGGCAATAGTTTTTAAGGAAGAAGCACCTGCTGTGACATGTTTTGCTTGAAAATAAATTTCTTGGCACTATGTTGAACATGCTGATGCTGAACATGCTGAACACAATCAACCAAATTAGTTTCAGTTACAATGATTCAAGTTCCTATTTTTTCAGTCCTATTATTTCAGCCAGCCAGTTTCAACATGATCTATACTTTCAGATTCCTATTCCCTATAAAAAAAATAAATCCGAAACTAAGGATTTTCAAACAAAAACCGAAAACTAAAAAATAATTCCAGATTCCTGTTCAGCATCATCCAATGCCCAAAATACTAATTAGGAACAATTTTTTTTTCACATTTT
>JACEEZ010009801.1:20000-22500 GCA_016584305.1 Chionoecetes opilio | reverse complement strand
GTGTTAGCGGCTTTGGTCCCCTCTCGATTAAATCATTTTGAAGGGGGGTTTTGGGCTAAAACACTTTTAGGTGTAATTAGGTTACAGAAAACTCTGCTGTAACGTCTTTGCCGTATCCACAAACTCAGTAGACTCATGGACTTTGTGTGCGTGTGTGGAGTGTGTGTGTGTTGAATCACACGGAACACAAAGGGTTTGGAATACACGAACGTGGTCTACCCCGATGCACTTTGAAAACTAGTGCCCAACGACAGCAACAACACGATTGGAAGTTTGCAATCACATAATTGTCTTATTATACTACTACAAACATCCCTACATGGGTTCGAAGGGCCCACAAGCACTGTATTTACTATATATATTGTTTTATGGACGTGTTAAGGATTGGAGGCAAATAATTTTTCTTCTTAATCTTTTATTATTCCTGTTATTAGATCCTTCGTATGATGTTTTCTTTGCCCTTTCTGGCCTTAGATCTCGAAGGCTTACGGTCCTGACGGAGTCCCTCCTATTGCTCTCAAAACTTGGGGCTTCTGTGCTTGCACACTGCCTGGTCAAAGCTATTTTTCCGCAGATGTCTATCTACTTTCCACCTTTCTCCTTCTTGCTGGAGTTTTGCTCAACATCCAACGTGTTCCTAAGAAGGTGTTCACCGTTCTAATCCTTCAAACTACCGCATATGTTTTAACTTCCTGCCTTTCCTAAAGCTTTGAATCCTATACTTAATCGAAATTCTTAAGCTCTATCTGCTCACAATCTTTTATCTGATCGCCAGTACGGTTTCCGTACAGGGCGATCTACTGGCGATCTTCTAGCTTTCCTACTGAATCATGGTCAATCCTCCTTTAGGGGTTTCGGGAAACTTTTGCTGTTGCACTTGACATATCAAAAGCTTTTTGATAAGAGTCTGGCACAAAGCTTTAATTCCAATACACCTCATTCTCTTCGGTTTTCTATCCTTCTCTCTGTACCTTCATTTTTAACTTTCCTTTCAAACCGTTCTATTGCAAGCTACTGTAGACGGAATATTTTCTCCTCCTAAATCTATCATAGTGGTGTTCCCCATTGTTCTGTCCACTATCACCCATTCTCTGTCTATTATTCATTTAATGATCTTCTAAAGTCTAACTCACAGCCCTATCACTCCTTACGATGATGTTTCTACCCTGCATTTTTCACGTCGGTTATTAGACGTCCCACTCAACAGGAACTAGGTGATTCACGGAGAGATGCCTACGGAGCGGCCTAGCTTCTATCTTTCGATAAATTGATGATTGGGGGCAGAGCAAACCTTTTTTTTAAATGCCTCAAAAACCCAATTTCATCACCTTCTACTCACGACAAAACCTACCAGATAACTATCCCCTTCTTCTTAATGACTCTCACTATCTCTTTCTATCTACAACAGGGGCTCTTAAACTGGGTTTGCGAACCCCAGGTTCGCAGGAATTTTCCAGAGTACTTAGATGGGTAACTAAAAAATATTTTAAACAGAAATTTGGCAGAGTATTAACAGAAGCTGTGGGTGCCGTAACATGTCGGTTTCACGTTCAAACAGTGAACGTGAGTGGTGAAGGTGGTTGGAGTGGGGAATGTATATATGGTTATACGGAAGGAATTGCGTCTTATTGATTGAGTTGGAAGCAAATTTTGATTAGAAACCCATTCTTGTTAATATGCATCTTCTTGCCAGATAGCATGCCAAGAAACTAAATAGAGTTGGTGAACGCCTCTGGTGCAAAAGAATGCATTTTAAAACACTACCCTGACCATTCTGGCAAAACTGAGTAAAGTTTTTACCCTACTGGTAGCCTGTACTGATGTTACTCTGAACTCTTTGCTGATTTGCTTACAGTACTTTTCCGGTACTTACCTGTGTGAGCAAGGATTTTTCATCGCTTCTGAACATGAACACTAAATTTCGAGCACGGCTTATTTGGAGTATGCCCTGCTAGTGTGCCTGTCAAAACACTGTTCCTCGATGAAAAACTTGTTTGCACCAAACGGCACATACTTCCCACTGAAATTCAATACTTTTCAGCATTAAAGTAACTATACTACAGCACGTTTTCATTTCTGCATTTGTAGTATCATTCATTCTAAATTGCTTGTGATGTCGATGCTACTGCTGAATAAAGTAATTTACTATGAACCCATTTTTTAATATCCTTACAGTACCAATGTTATTGTCCTAGTCTTACTATTTACATTCCCATATTCGGTGTCGATTAATGGGGTACGGGTAATGTGCTATAGCTCTGGGGGTAACTTTAACGAGAAAAAGTTTGAGACCCTGTATCTACATGAACAGAAGCTTTTCGTCTCATCACTCCCCTCCTCTGACTAATTCGTCAATCTTTAAATCACCGCCGCAAGTTTCTTCTCTTGCTCTCTCTACGTCATGTGTCTGCTCGCTGCTTCTTCTGAACTTGCTTAACTGCATGCCTCCCCCCCTCCGCGGCAATCGCTTGCAAAAGCCTTTCTAGTAATTCTCATCCCT
>JACEEZ010009801.1:0-17500 GCA_016584305.1 Chionoecetes opilio | reverse complement strand
TAGTCTACCGGGGGGGGTAGATACATACTAAAGTCGCAGGACAACGTGTTCTTTTCGATTTACACAGACGTCTGGTTGCGTTAATACTTACATTTCTACATCCTGATTTCAGGAAAGTTGAAGGGGCTTTCTGGAGAGTCTGGCAATTTTGTGTCTTCATTCTATCTCATATTATGCTATAAATGAGAAAATTACCAAAATAATCACACGAGTGGCGACTGACACTAAGATTCGCCAGCTAGTTTGGTTTTGTTCTGAGTGTCCTCCCGGCCGTCGTCGTCGCCGAAAAAACCACGAGTATCAAAATTTGAAAACCGTATTGCCTATACTTGCAGATACAAAGCCTAAAACAACGCTGAAACAGGGTAGATTATACAGTCATGATATATACTACTGTTATATCATCTTCAGTGGCACATACAAATCAGTAGTGATGCTATAATTCGTAATATATGGCGCCTGGCGACATTAGTACAGGTGGCGACTATAGTGTTATTTACCGTAGTGATGCTATAACATTCGTAATATATGGCGCCTGGGGACATTAGTGCAGGTGCATGGCGACTATAGTGTTATCTACGGTAGAACTCTACGTAGCTATCATCGCCTAAAGAAATGAGGAATTCCTATTCCTCCTCTATTCTGTTATGCCCTGTGTCAGCTGGCGCTTATATTTATAGTGTGTCAGTTGTCTGTGACTTCTCATATCATCTGTATAGGGATGAAAGTAACACACTCTGCCTCTCCCTTACACACTGCGCTGCTGGAAGAAAACCGAATAGGTTTTCCGTTAGAACTGCGTTCCAATCCGGCAAGCAACGCTCCAAGTCCTTGTCATCCAAACTCCAAACTCCAAACTCCAAACTCCAAACTCCAAACTCAACTCAAACTCCAAACTCAAACTCACTCCAACTCCTCAACTCCTCAAAACTCCTCACTCACTCTCTCTCTCTCTCTCTCTCTCTCTCTCTCCTCTCTCTCTCTCTCTCTCTCTCTCTCTCTCTCTCTCTCTCTCTCTCTCTCTCTCTCTCTCTCTCTCTCTCTTTTTTTTTTCTCTTTTTTTCTTTTTTTTAAACATACATATAACTAAAGCCCAAAGGTGCACTGTCGTGTGCTACCTATCTTAAGGGCAATTTACACATAAATATAAAGACCTAAAAACTAACATGATATACATTTATGCATCACTAAAGTGTTTGTTGAGGCACTGTTGCTGTCACTAGTGTCACAGTATCACTAGCCTCAGCGGGGTGGGCTTCAACAGTCTCCACCGATTGGCCGCCAACTTTACACTTTGTGTGTTCATCTCCTGGATGTGAGGGACAGCGGCCGTGAAAATGTTCCACATCCTGGAGACGCGGCCCACAAAGGTGCGTTGGTGCTGGCTGGCACGGGAACGCGGCACCTCCACTGCATCACCACTGGTAAGCACCGTTCTCGTGCTCCGCGTGGCGACTCTCGGAGGCTGTCGTAACTCAGCCAGGTGTGGCACTCCCTGCACCTGTGCCTTGTGGAATACCACAAGCGCCGCGACATCCCTGCGGTGTTCCAGTGAGTCGAGAGGACTCACCGGCTCGAACAGGGCTGGTGGGTCTGGGGGGTCTGGGGGGTCTGCAGCATCCACCAGTCGCAGGGCTCGACGCTGGATGCTGTCCAGCCTCCGAGTGTGCGAGGCTGCGCGCGACATCCAGGAGAGGGCGGCGTACTCTAAGTAAGGCCGTATCTGGGCCTTATAGAGCAAGAGCTTCCCTCCCCTGTCGAGGAATCTGGCTACCCTTCGCAGGGCAGAGACCCTGTGAGAGGCCTTTTTGCAATGTGTTTGATGTGGCCGTCATACCTTAGCTCTCGGTCCACCTCTACTCCCAGAACCTTGACGGCTTCCTGGAATGGGAGAGGAACGCCACCAAACCGCAGCCTCCCTTCCACTGCTGGCCCGCAGCGGGGGACCGAGAAACCACCATTGCCTGTGTCTTCTCCTGGAGCAAAGTTCACCTGCCAATGTGTACCCCACTCCTGTATAACACTCAGCTGCTGATTGACCTCATCAGCAGCACGCCCACTGTCATGTCGCGGGTAGGAGCAGGAGAGAGTACAGTCATCAGCGTAAGCCGAGACTGCTGGCAGCTGCTGGAGAAGATCGTCCACGTAGATGTTCCACAGGACTGGCCCCAGCACAGAGCTACCTTGTGGAGACTGGATGCTTACCACTGGCAGGGCCCTCAGGAGGCCTGCCCGGTGTTTCAGACGACGCCTGGAGGCGCTCTTCCCTCAGTGTAGTCCCCCAGGAGCAGCAGGAGGTCACCTGGATGCCTTTGCTCGGAGTTTTTCGAGAAGGCCTCGTCGCCACACCCTGTCAAGGCACCCGCTATGTCAAGGCCACCACGATAGTGTCCTGGCCGTCATCCAGGGTCGTCCCTGCCAGTTTCGGGTTGAAGCTCTCTCTCTCTCCTCTCTCTCCTCCTCTTCTCCTCCTCTCTCTCCCCCTGTCTCCTCTCTCTCCTCTCTCTCCTTTCTTATCTCTCTCTCCTCTCTTCTCTCTCTCTCTCTCTCTCTCTCTCTCTCTCTCTCTCTCTCTCTCTCTCTCTCTCTCTCGGAATTGACAGCGACAGATTTTTCTTTTCTTTGCGATGTACAATTTTTTGTATGACTTTATAATGTAATTGTATTTTGAGTCAATTAGCGTACTTACGTGTACGATTCTCAACCTTGCATCGTAATCGTACGGTTGTCAAATTATCGTAAAAATTTACGATAATTATCGTACAGTTAACATCGCTGCTCCCGGGGGTCACCACGCGCGAGTCCCCATGCAGGCTCCCTTCCCATACCAAGCAAATATGGACAGGAAACATCAACTTGCCCCAGCCACGAGCCTTGTGGGTGCCCCCTTGGCCTCCTCCACGCCGGATTGTCTCTTACAGATACAAACCGTTGGGAAGAATTGGTTTCAGTTTAGCGTGCCACATGCCCATATAGCCGAAGTTGGCGCTAACGGACTATGCAGGTAATATGCCTCGATTCAGACTCACGGTGCAATCGCTGATTGACACGTAGTCATCCCACGATACCCCATGATTTTGCGAGACACTTATTACCAAAGGATCAATTCGCCTCTTCAAGTCGTAATTTAGTATCCATGTTTTCACATACATAGAGTTTGACAGGGATCACAAGCGACTTGAAGATCCGGATATTTGTCCCTTCTGCACAGGTACCGACAACGCCAAATACTCCTGCTGAGCGAGTCTATAACACCGTGTGTTATGCCAAACCGCCGTAAGACTTCTTGACGTGACCCGCCGTCATTATGGACTGCGCTACCAAGGTATGTAAACGTTCCAAGATTTTAATGTCCTCTACAGGGGGTTCTGCGTCCCTGGCCACGGTGAGCAGTAAGGCCAATCCCTGACTAGATTGGTTGGGGGGGGGTTTGCAACCCCTCCCCTGTAAAAACTAACTATGCCACAAACATGTTAAGAGGTAGAGGCCGGGGGCGCGGTAATCGCGCCCCCGACCCGGTTTGCCGGGGGGCCCGACCATGCAGATCCCTCCTATGCCGATGCAGGGGAGGGGTCTGCCTATGACGAGTGCGGGGCAAAGCCCTCGGAATCCCGCACTCTAAATCAAGTGGTAGGGCTCCCTAGCCCAACTTTTTCTTATGGGGGTGGCCGGGGCAGTGCAGAGGCGGCGCCTGCCCGTCGAATCACTCCTGGGTCAACCTGCGGAGGGTTCTTCGTGTGGGCTCGTGGAACGTTCTGAGCCTCTCAGACGATCATCGACTACCTCTCCTATCGGGCGAGCTCAGTAGGCTGAGGGTGGATATAGTGGGACTCTCTGAGACGAGAGGCCTGGCAGTGGTGGAGACTAGCAGTGGGGGTTACACCTACTACTGGTCCGGCATGAGCAATGGTCACCGTGTACGGGAAGTAGCTATAGGCACCTCAAGCAAACTGCAGCCGTCAGTTGTTGAGGTTACTCCGGTTGATGAGCATATAATGCGGGTGAGGATGATACACACCTCTGGGTTTCATGTCTCTTGTTGCTGTGTACGCTCCTACCGAGATGCGTAAAACTGAAGAGAAGGAGATGTTCTACGCCAAACTCGACTCTGTATTAGACCAGTGTCCTCCTCGGGACACACACATTGTCTTGGGCGAACTTCAATGCTACTACTGGCACTGTGAGAGATGGCTTACGAGTTATGTGTTGGTCCCCATGGTTCCGGTACCAGAAACACCAACAGTTCTCTGCTTCTGAACTTTTGCAAGGTCCAGAAGGTTGAGAATTGCAAGTTCTTGGTATCAGAGACCAGAGCTGCACCGCTGGACATGGTATAGTAATGCCGGAGGGGTAGCAAAGGAGATCGACCACATCCTCGTTAGCACTCGTTGGAGGATCCTCCAGAACTGCAGGGTTTACCGGAGTGGTGAGTTCTTTGGAACAGATCACAGACTTGTTGCTGCTACACTTAAGCTTCATGTCAAGTCCAGAAGAATCTCAAGAGGTAACCATACTGTGTTTCATCTTGAGAAACTGAAGGACCTGACATGTGGCTCATGAGTATGCGGTGGCAGTCTCAAATCGGTTTGATGTGCTCGGTGCTCTCGGGGACCCTGTAGAACTGTGGGATACCTTCAAACGTGAAACTCTACAGGCTGCCAAGGAGTGTATTGGGGAGCGCCCGAGGTCAAGGCGTGGTTTTGTCTCGACGGAGACGCTGGAGAAAATCGAGGAGAGTCGCGCTGCCAGGCTGGCTGGGAACCGGGACCAGCACAGGGCTCTGTCACGCCGGACTAGAACCCTCCTGAGGAGAGACAAGGAGAGGTATGTCAGGAGTCTCGCTGAGGATGTCGAGGGTCATTTGACGCTAAATGACCTCCGACCCGCCTAACCGAGCCCTGAAGAAGCTCCGTTCCAAGTCTCCTTCTCGGGCGAGTGCTTTTCGAACAGCAGATGGGCGCCTCGTGTCGGACATGGATGGTCATGATGGCTCGTTGGGCTGAGTACTTTGGGCAGTTGTTCACGTGGACCCTCCAACTGAGCAGCTTCACACCACTGGGTTACAGGCAGTGGATGCCGATCCTCCCATTGACGAAACCGCACCCTCTCTTGACGAAGTCAGAGAGGCTGTAGCAAAGTTGAGGGTGGAAAGGCAGCTGGTGTTTGTAATATCAGTGCGGAGCTCCTCAAGCTGGGGTGAGGCCATGATCCGCGGTTGCATGCTGTCCTGACTGCAGTGTGGCAATCAGGTACCATTTCTCCTGACTGGAAAAGGGGGCTGGTCGTCCCTATCTGGAAAGGGAAAGGGGACCGTCAGGACTGCAACAATTACCGCGGTATTACACTGCTCAGCCTACCAGGCAAGGTGCTTGCCCATCTATTGCTGACACGGATTCGCAGCCATCTGGTGAAGCATCAGAGACCTCAGCAGTCTGGGTTCACGCCTGGTAAGTCAACAACGGATCGTATCCTAGCGCTTCGTGTCCTGGTGGAACGCCGACGTGAGTTTCGACAGGGGATGCTTGCAGCCTATGTTGATCTCAAGAAGGCGTTTGACCTCAGTGCATCGTGAGTCACTCTGGGATCTTCTGCGACTTCGAGGGATTCTGCAAGACTATTGGTTTTGCTAACTGGTCTGTATTCTGGGACTGAGAGTGCTGTGAAGTGTGGGGCAGGTGTATCCGGCTTTCTTTCCTGTAAATACAGGAGTGAGGCAAGGGTGCGTCCCTGCCCCATCACTTTTCAAAACGCTTGTATGGACTGGCATTGGAAAAGGTTGTAGATCAAAGTGATTGTGGAGCATCCGTTGGCAAAACCAAGATCACTGATCTTGTTTTTGCCGATGATGCAGTAATCTTTGCTGAGTCGCTGGAGGTCCTGGTGATGGCTCTCGAGGCGCTGCACGAGGAGGCAAAGCCTTTGGGACTTGAGGTCTCCTGGCTCAAGACCAAGGTCCAGGTGTTTGGAGACTTACTAGATGAAGCAGTACAGTCTGTTCATGCGTGTGGCGAGGACATTGAGATCTTGGAAAGTTTTACATACCTTGGTAGCGCAGTCCATAATGATGGCGGGTCACGTCAAGAAGTCTTACGGCGGATTGGCATAGCCCACGGTGTTATGGACTCGCTCAGCGGGAGTATTTGGCGTTGTCGGTACCTGTGCAGGAGGACAAAGATCCGGATCTCCAATCGCTTGTGATCCCTGTCTTACTCCATGGTTGTGAGACATGGACACTAAATAGTGACTTGAAGAGACGAATCAATGCCTTTGGTAATAAGTGTCTTCGCAGAATCATGGGGTATCGCTGGGATGATTACGTGTCAAATCAGCGATTGCACCGTGAGATTGAATCGAGGCCTATTACCTGCATAGTCCGCCATCGCCAACTTCGGCTATATGGGCATGTGGCACGCTACCCTGAAACCGATCCTTCCCATCGGTTGTATCTGTAAGAGACATCCGGCGTGGAGGAGGCCAAGGGGGCGCCCACAAGGCTCGTGGCTGGGCAGTTGATGTTTCTTGTCGAGAGCTGCTTGGTATGGGAAAGGAGCCTGCATGGGAACTCGCGCGTGGTGACCCTCGGGAGTGGCGTCGTAGGTGGGCGAGGCGACGCGCCCCCCGGCGTATGCCCCCATGATTGATTGATTGATAGTTTTCCTTTTTCTTTTCCTTACATAAAAAATAAGAAAGAAGGAAGCTACAAGAGGTCGCGAGACCTACACTTGGTAGTTCCTATTACATTTTTTGCAAATGTAGCCCCGACCTTTCCCTTATGTGTTAGTATGATGTACAGCATTCTATCAATCCATTATATTATATAGCCTTGATCCCAAAAGTCCACCTTAAATCATTTGCACCCGAAAAATACATCTGAATAAAGAAACACGTCTGCTGTGTACAACATGTTACAGTTTATTTAATATTTCCAGTTTTCTTTTTGCTGTTTCGCGCTTTATTTTTTATTCCTCAATTCTGATCAGCATATCTTTTATTTGTACTTCTACAAGATATGCCTTCCTCTCGTTGATCTTGCTTACATCCTCGTGTCCTTTTTCCTGGTCATATGTGGCATATGCGTCACCGTCGTACAAGGCCTCCCGGGTCATGCCAACCAATAGATTGCGTTCTGCTGCAGAAATGGGGCTGGTCCTGGCCGGTCCGGTTCCCTCTAATGCTTCCATGATTCTAATAATTTGCTGTGAAAAAAAAGGTAGAAAGTAACATTAAAATCAACCGTCAAGAAGGATAAATTCCAGTACCTTAATACCTGCCATATAACAAAAATTTATGTAATGGATCACTGTTCACACCATATTAACAATTTGGGTAAAGATTAATTTTATTAACGTTGCCATATCTCGTTTACTACCGTTAGAATGACCATAATATATGTTACAGCATGGAGTGGTGTTATTACCAACTTCTGGAAATCAGTGAAAAATGGCTTATTGACATTAACTGAGTAACGATCAGCTGGGAGGATCCAGGCATAAGCCAAACATAAACCTAGGTCTAGGTAATGTTTTATTGAGTTTATTACGTTAGATTACCGAGAAATCTTGTTTGGCATCGCCCGGTTCCTCCAAACTGATCGTCAGCCAGCTCAGGCGGCGCGCCTTTCACTGCCTCACCTTTATGGGACTGTCGCCGATAGGAATTCTCGCAGAAACACTAACCGAGAACTTTCGCTGACATTGAATTTTTTGGCGACAGTTCCACTTATGATAAAATGAAAAGGCAAATAAAAACTATTTCATTATTGGACACCACATTTTATGTTTGTCCCCATAAAAAAAATTTAAGTTTGACATTGGTAACGTAATCCTGACCTAACTCTGGGGCTACGCCCCCCCAGACTCCCTCGCTTGTTCACTGACCTAACCGAGACATTGGTAAACTAGCCGACATAAGCTAACCTAACTGTTCAAGCTGTTGCTGGTATATAATCCCTGAATGTAGAAACACTGTTAAAAGTGGTTTAAATGTACCTATATAATAATTGGAGGCTATAATGGACAAGAACTGCGCGGTCGCTACCGCCGTTACCACTTACGTTTTCTCTATTATTTATTGCTCAGTATACTGTGCAGTATTAATTCACTTCAGCGTAACCTTCAAAACTGTTATACATAATTTTTATTAAAGAAATGATGCAGTTGTCTAATAGCGCGCACACACACACCCTTCCCGTCCGAAGGACCACAACCCTTTAGGAGGTTAGGTTAAGGTTAATAACTGGGGATCGAATTGGAAAAAATTTGGAGTAGATGTTGAGTTAGTTGTACATCAGTTGATTCTATTCCAGTAGTAGTTTTTCTACATCAAAAGTTTTCTAAAGCAGTACCTCAGATAAATTCATGTAGCTGTATAAATTCTACAAAAAGCTCTCGCTCCTATTGGGGTTTTGATTAGGAAGGAATATGGAATAATAGAAGTCATGGTTATGTCAAAAGACAAAACAGTTGGTACATCTCTGTTTCTTTACTGAAATGGTTACACCTTCTGGGTACAAACAACGTGGTACAAAGTCCCTGTTTTCGTTTGGATGTAGGGTAATAATGCTCGATAGGTTGGGCAGACGGAATTGGTCGCGGCTGACTTACTGGGCCTAAGATTGTAGCTGAGCCACTTGTTGCAAAAAAATAATATTCACTTCCTCTGGTTTCATGAAACAATTTACTTGTCAACTACACTGCTTAAAAAGTAACATCAGATTGGCATTACCTGGCTTTAATGAAAATTACTGGTTTGCTGGGCCAAAATTTCGAAATCATCAAGATGAATATGCATCGGACATGTCAACCTTGAAAAGAAGGGAAAAAGACGTCGTAAGAATTCGGAATACCTGGCTTTTCCGAAATGTTCAAAAACTATTGGATGCTACAAAGGTTGGTTTAACATGGTATAAGTACATTTTTGCATAGCATCTTGCCAACTTTCCGGAAAATTTGGTGGGTGCAGCGCGAGCAAGGTGAACGATTTCACCAAGATTGAAGGTTATGGAAGAACGTTACCAGGGTAGATGGGATGTGCATATATGGCTGACTATTGTTGGAGCACAACGCGATAGTCTTCAAGTTGAACACTCCGACAAAGCTACAAACGTAAATTTTACCTTAACCTGCACACAATTTATAGCCTTATCGTTTCTAAAAACATGATATGGGTTAAAAACATTCTATCATGCTATTTCTTTCATTTTTCATGTATGTAACCCTTTGCAACTTTTATAAAATAGCATGTTACGGTTATGTACATTTTTTTTCTATTTTTTAAGGAAAACGAAATCCACAGTTCAAAACTTGACGTGATAGGAAAAACTGAGAAGTTTTTTGGGTTTAGACCCCAAAAAAACTTATACAAGTGTCAGACCTAAATCAACAAAAATTTTTTTTCCCCCTGTAATCTGTCCGGGGCTCGAGGGGGGGAGTCCCCCCCATTGGGGGGAAAGGTGCAGTCAGTTCGAATCATTTTTTCGTATACCCTAGATCTACATCAAAAAAAGGGTTACTAAATCAGTACCAGATTATTAAATATATGCCTGTATAAATTGAACAACAAAGCTCTCACTGCTATGCTTTTGAATTAGGAGTAAACTTGACAACTAATTATGAAACGTCCCAGGTTGTACGGAAAAACTCAAATAGTGTACGGTTTACAAATCGACTGTTTTCTTTACCTGAACAATTAACACACCTGGTACAAACAACGTGTACGAAACCTCCCTGTAACGTTTTGGAGGTTAGGGTAATATCTCCCGATAGGTCTGGGCTAGAAAGGCGGACCATTTAGCGCTGGCGGGTGGGCTGGCGATGTGTGGCTGGGCACTTGTTTTTCGTACAATTACGTCACTTCTCTGGTTTCGGAAGACGAAGGATTAATTCGTTAATACACACTGCAAAAATTAACAAAGTCAAAGAGATGGCTTACCCTGCTAATACATTGGATGAAAATTACGGACTCTGCTGTGCTGTACAAAAGAGCGTTACGATGTACACAAACCACTCAGTTTTCGAGTCAGTTGAAGTCGCGTAGAGCACAGACTCGGCATACAGACATCCTTCCGACAACCAACCTTACCGTGACGGGACTACACAAGGGAAACGCCGCGACGGATTCGACGTTACCCTGGCTTTCCCGTGTAGCGCAGAAAAACTCGTCGTGCGGTTGGGTTTATTCCACCCCCCCCCGCATGAAGGGAAAGGTGACTTTAACCCATCCTGGCCCAAGCACTAAGGAATATGATAAAAATGTTGATATGGGAGACTGGGTCATACGGCGTTGCTCAGCCCTGTAAATACAAACTAGATGATACAACTATGATGAATACACAAATCACACCACACACACACCCACATACACCTCACACACACACACACACATAGGCACACACACACACACACACACACCACACACACACACATGACACACACATACCACTACACACAGACCGGCATACACACACACACACACACCAATTGATGCTCCGTAGTGTATATGGCTAGCCACGCCTCGGTCACAACCGAGAAGTTCTCCAGGGGTCAATTCCCTGTTGGAGCGGAGAAGATGGGTCGGTCTTCTTCAAACAGAGCGCCCTGTCCACCGCAGCAGTGAATGAATACCTGGGGTGTTAGGCCGGGTGGCACTTTTCATAAGTCCTTCTTTTGGTGGCAAAGGCTGCAGCTGCCTCATTGACTCTACGCTTGGCTGTATCTCCGAAACTTAGCCACATGATTATTCTCGAAAATACCCTCATTGTGATTCCCACCAAAGTTACCTAATTTAGATCATGAAACTTAACCTTTGCTATACTGTAAATAGCTGAATATCTGATATCGGTCTGTATTAACACTTTTCCCAAGTTTCCTCGCGGTTTGGTGTCGCACTGGTAATATTTGGTCGCCCAAAAATTCGAGGTTTACGGTAGGCGTGTGCGTGCGTGCGTGCGTGCGTGCGTGCGTGCGTGCGTGTCGTGCGTGCTGCGTGCTTGCGTGCGTGCGTGCGTGCGTGCGTCGTGCGTGTGTGTTTTGTGTGTGTGTGTGTGTGTGTGTGTGTGGTGTGTCACCATGGTCTTGTCCAAGGGATACAGACCCAGATATTCACAGTCCACTTTCCAGTCGTTTTCTTCCGAGTTCACAGATCACGTACAGGTAAATGCACACCAGTAATACATCCACAAAGAGTGCTTAACACAGACTGGCACTAACAGAAACATTAGTAATGATCTTGCAGAGGTTAAGTTGGAACGATGTCTTATAGTGCAACTGCCCAAGATAGTCATGCTGATTTTTTTTCTCAATTAATTTGATAATATATTTGGCAGAACATTTCCCTGGAAGTAGATTATAGAATTATTGCGAAGAAAGAACGAAGTCCATGTTACATCAGGCTTTGCGAAACAGCAAAAATAAAGAAAAAGTGTTAGAGTGCGGCCTAGCAAGTAAATGGCCTTTAACATATAGAGAACAATACAGACACCTACATAATTAATTAACATCCAACTATTAAGAGCAGTGAAAAATACATATCACAGGAGATATATTAAAAAGAAAACCAAGGTAACCCTAAATATCATTTGGAAAGTCTATACATTCAATACTTGGTAAAATTCTCGACTTAAATGATCACACATTGAGTTAAAACATTCTTACTGCCCTGACACTTCAAAATATTATTTAATGATCATTTCTTAAAATTAAAACAGCCATTGAAGATAACCCCAATTAAGATTACCATCGTCTATTTGAAATATCACTTCCCTTATTCTCAATTGTATCTACCTCCAACAAGCCATAAGAATAGATGACTAGTTTGCGCACTCCTTAAAACTGATACACCTGGATATGACGATATATCTCCCAAAATTATAAGACAAAAACAGCCACACTATTTCTACCCTTTGAATCAACATGCATCAACCTTACTTTAAAAACTGGAATCTTCCCGAACAAGTAAAAACTGAAAAAGTTATCCCTATCCACAAGAACGGTACAGTAGTGATATCAATACTATCGACCTATATCAATACTGCCAGCATTCAGCAAATATTTGAAAAGCTATTTCCACTCCTTGAAAAACTATTTATGAGACAATAACCTACCTCTCTTATACAGTATGGTTTTCGTGCTACCCATTCAACGAGTCCTGCCAATGCCTCATTTTACCAATAACATTTATAACTGCTTGGAAAGAAAATTACATGTTGTAGGAGTTTTTATGGATTTGTCAAAAAGCGTTTGATACAATAAATCATCACATACTACTGGATAAATTAAAGGCAAATAGGAATTAGTAGGGGTACCGCTGAAATTATTTGAAATTATGTCTAATAGGTCACAGGCTGTGATACGCAACCCAAACGATATTCTTGCTGTTACTCTATATCTGCGGTGTACCACAGGGGTCAATTTTAAGGAACCAAACGCGTTTTCTTATATCCATTGATGCTATGTAATGTGCCAGCCCTAAATTTATATTTTACCAATTTAAAAAATATGCCGATGATACAAACTTGCTGCTGGAATATATGAAATATACACAGTCTTCATTCAAATCTGATTACGAGATTACATTTAATAAATGACTGATAAAAGTAAACAAGACGAAGACTCAATATAACCAAAACTAATTATATTTTTTTTCAAAACAGGTCCATAAAAAATCACCCAATGGCCTCCACTATTGGCATTGACGGTAAAAATTAACATGTGTAACTCTATACAAATTTCTTGGTGTTCAATTATTCATAGACAATCTGAATGGAACCTTCTATATAGATAGCATATATTGCAAAACTCTCTTAGAATGTGTGTTATATTGTATAAAGTCCGTAATTATCTAAGGCAGCTGAAGCCATGATAAGTATCTACTCATCGTCTGTGTTACCCCATCTCATTACTGTGTGGCCTATATGGAGGGCTTTCTTTCCTAAAAAATTATAAAGTTAATACAAAACAAGCATTTTTAGATGCATATTTTTTAATGGGGTAAATTTGATTCAACAGCTACTTTATCTGCAGGTAACAATCAACTTCTGATTTTTTTAATATTCATAAATGTTTTTTGTTCTTTGTCTTCATGTTTAAAAAAAAATAAAAAAATGCGCCAGGTACTTCTATTTATCATGTGTAGAATCAATGCATGGAACTAGAGGAACAATGTGAATTTAGTATGTCGCATCAATTCCGTGAGCAACACTTAATTTAAGAACATTATAATTTTGCTTTGGTCTGCCCAACTATGGAATGCTCTGGCTACACCCTATAAATCTACTTACTAATAATATCAGCTTTTTTGCATTCAGAGAAGAGTAAGAAAATTATTTCATTGTCCTTCAACCTCAGCAAACATCCCAACGAGTGATAGGTAGTAATATGTGATATCTGGATGTACTATTTAAGATGCCATGGCTATGTATAACATGTATAAGTATTTATGTATGTAGCTTGTATGTGGTTTGAGTGCATTAGTGTAGTATTTTCATAGTCTAGTAAGTAGTATTATATATATATATATACTATATATATATATAGTTATATATATTATAGGTAATATATATATATAGTATGAGCTAGATATTATATATCATTATATATATAATATATAATACAAGTATGTATTGGATAGGCATAGGTCACGAAAGTTCTTATTTTGATTTTTTCATGTAGACATGTATATGTAATGTGTCCTTGCATATATATGTAGCATGAATGAAAGATCGTATATATGCGTGGTGTTTGTATGTTATGTGTGTGTATGTGGTCATATATGTGTATATGTGTGTCTATGTATGTGTCTATGTATGTATATCTATGTGACTGAGTGCATGTATGTATCATTTTTTTTTTGCTTCACGTTACAAATTAGTTATATTTTTACTACATCAACAAACAGCCAACTGATTCTGCTTAATCCATCTAACTTATATCGAATCATGTCTGTTCAGGGAGCCTTGGCTCGACAGACCGTGTCAACGATCCACTTGTTATGTAATTACTTAATGTATATATTTACTAGTAATGGATGGCAATAAACTGTTACTTACTTACTTACACACGACACACATGGGGATCTCTCGTAGTGGTATGGGTTAGCACGCTCTGCTCACAACGGCGGAGTCCCGGGTTCGATCCCGGCGGAGCGCAGAGCAGACAGGCGGCCTTCTTAAAAAACCCGAGCCCCTGTCCACCCAGCAGTGAATGGGTACCGGTTTTATCCGGGGGTTTGTGACCCGCCTCCCGGGGTGGCTTCGGTCAACACTAAGCACTGAGATGAATGATAAAATAAATTGTTGATATGGAGAGGGGTCATACGAGCGTTGCTCAGGCCTGTAAAATACACTATATGAATGACACACGCCACAGCACAGCGAAAGACACTACACCACACAACACACACACACACACACGACATATACACACTTATATTTTCTATATATATGAAAAAAATACAGAATCGTTAGTGGACTGCGATATTGATGATGAGGATGGGGATAAAAACTGATAAAATAGTAATGATAATAATAATAATAAGAGCTGGCGATAACTAGCAGAAGTTTACCCTATAAAGCATGATGTTTCTGAAAGACATTCTGAATTGACGGTTGGCACACGTAACACCGTGTTTGTATGTATGTATGAAAATAATATATATATATATATATATCTATATATTATTATATCATATATCTAGTAGAGAGAGAGAGAGAGAGAGAGAGAGAGAGAAGAGAGAGATGAGAGAGAGAGATAGAGAGAGAGAGAGAGAGAGAGGAGAGAGTAGAGAGAGAGAGAGATAGAGAGAGAGAGAGAGATAGAGGAGAGAGAGAGAGAGAGAGGGAGGTAGGGAGGGAGGGAGGTGAGGGGAGGGAGGGAGGAGGAGGGAGGGAGGGGGGAGGGAGGGAGGAGGGAGGGATCGGAAGGGAGGGAGGGAGGGGAGGGAGGGAGAGAGTAGAGAGAGAGATAGAGAGAGAGAGAGAGAGGAGAGAGAGAGAGAGAGAGAGAGAGAGAGAGAGAGAGAGAGAGAGAAGAGAGAGAAGTAGAGAGAGAGAGAGAGAGTAGATAGAGAGAGAGAGAGAGAGAAGAGAGAGAGAGATAGGAGAGAGAGAGAGAGAGAGAGAGAGAGAGAGAGAGAGTTGGGCATATTTAATACATTGGTTTTCACGTTTTACAGTATTTACATACTTTAATGAATATTTAAATACATTGTATTTAAAATTTCATAACAAAAAAAATGTAAATCCCTTTTTTTATATTTAATTTGGGGCCATAAACCCCCCCAACTGTGGGGCGCCCCTGGCAGAAGGCCTCCATAAAAGGGAAATATACAATGGGAAAGTACCCTTATCATTTTCAAGTATTCTACGATATTGTTAACATGAATATGAATACATGTTAACATTTGTGTTTATTTTAAATGATTTACAAATATATTTTTAAAAACAAATTTAGTATTTAGTATTTGGTATTTAGATACATTTGTAAAAAGTTTTAGTATTTAAATACATTTATCCCATGTTTTTGTTTTAATGCATTCAATGTTTTAACCCCGCTCGCTCTCTCTCTCTCTCTCTCTTCTCCCCCTCCCCCCTCTCCCCCTCTCCCCCCCCCTCTCTCTCTCTCTCTTCTCCTCTCTCTCTCTCTCTCTCTCTCTCTCTCTCTCTCTCTTCTCTCCCCCCCCCTCTCTTTCTCTCCCCCTCCCCCTTCTCTCTTCTCTTCTCTTTTTTCTCCCCCCCTTCTCTCTCCCCCCTTTAATATTTAAATAAATTTTTTTTTTTATTTTTTTTTTTTTTTTTCCCTTTTTTTTAAAAAAAAAAAAAAAAATTTATTGTTTTTTAGCTTTTTTTTCCCATTTTATTAAAATTTTATTTTTTTTTTTAAAAGTTTTTTTTATACACCCTTTTAGATAAGCAAAAAATTTTCCACTTGTGAGCTCATTCAGCAATTCCAGTGCCAGTTTTCGGGAAAAAAACTCCTCCTCTAAAATCTGAGTGATGTTTAAGAAACGCATGACACAATGATGCAGATTTTGACTTCACGAGGATTCGTTCGTAGGGGGTTTGATCAGCACGAGTTGAAGATTTTTTGCACGTTGTTCGGGCCTATCCAAAAAAAAATTCAGAAATACAGCATCAAGACGGGAAAGGGGAAAAACATACTTAACAAAGGGGGAAGGTTCATACTTTTGAAACCAGGAAAGTACTTTCTGGGGAGTACTTTCGTAGGGGGCAGCGGTTTTTTTGGGTTTTGCCATAACATTCCTGGTTTATGAAGGAAAATTAGGGCTTTCAATCTACAATCCAAATGAATGGCGATTGTTTATTTATAGCTCAAAGCGGGGCTTGAAATGTGTCCTTCTACACAATGGCAATTTGTTTGGCGCAGTCCCTATTGGGCATTCGGTCTGTCTTCGTGAAGAATATGGAGATGTAAAGAGAGTCATTGAGTTATTGCAATATGACAAACACAATTGGATCATCTGTGTTGACCTTAAAATGGTGTCCTTCCTTCTTGGTCAACAACGTGGATACACAAAGTATCCCTGCTTTCTCTGTATGTGGGATAGCAGAGCTCGAGAAGCATTGAGTTCAGACGAATTGGCCTCCGAGATCTGATCCTTAAACCTGGAGATCCTAACATTGTACATGAGCCACTTGTTGACAGGAAGAAAATAATCCCACCTCTGCACATAAAACTAGGTCTCATGAAACAATTTGTAAAAGCATTGTTTAACTGATGGCGACTGTTTGAAGTACATCATCTTGGCATTTCCTGGACTGTCAATTGAAAAAATCAAGGCCGGTGTGTTTGATGGTCCACAAATTCGACAGCCCTCAATGAACATTTCAACGGTACTATGTCAGACCCTTGAAAAGAATGCTTGGCTATCATTCAAAGACGTCGTCAAGAACTTTCTTGGAAATACACGTGCAAGTAATTACACAGAAATTGTTCAGAAACTGCTACAAAAGCTACAAAGCGCTTGGTTGCAACATGAGTATTAAAGTACATTTTTTGCATAGCCATCTTGCCAACTTTCCGGAAAATCTTGGTGCTGCTAGCGACGAGCAAGGTGAACGATTTCACCAAGATTTGAAGGTTATGGAAGAACGTTACCAGGGTAGATGGGATGTGCATATGATGGCTGACTATTGTTGGAGCATCAAACGCGATAGTCCTCAAGTTGAACACTCCAGACAAAGCTACAAACGTTAATTTTTACCTTAACCTGCACACAATTATAGCCTTATCCTTTCTAAAAACATGATAATGTTATATAAACATTCCCTTCATGCCTATTTCTTTCATTTTTCATTGTATGTTAACATTTGCAACTTTTATATAAAATAAGCACTGTTACTGTTATGTACAGTATTTTTCATATTTTTTTAAGAAACGAAATCCTACAGTTCAAAAACTTGACGTGTAGAGAAAAACTGAGATCAGTTTTGGTTCACACCCAAAAATTACTTCAAGTGACTAACAAAAAAAACTTAGATCGTTTT
>JACEEZ010009797.1:0-36525 GCA_016584305.1 Chionoecetes opilio | reverse complement strand
CCCCCCCCCAACCCATCCCATCCCCACCCTTCACTTACCCTTACCCATCACCCACCCATCACTTACCCATTACCCATCACCCCACCCATTCACTTACCATTACCATCACCTACATCAAGGTTTCCTCAATTCTCGCAACCCACTTTTTTTTCACATTTATCGCTAATAGGCTGTTAAAAAAAAAAATTGATCGGATCATCTCATAAGTGGGCTTAAAACCTTCACCTGGTCAACCTGATTCCAAAAATGTGGTATATGATGGGATTACGCCACGGGTGGCGGAACCTATACCACACACACACACACACACACACACACACACACACACAGACACACATACACACACACACACACTTTCGCTTATATTATTATATATATATATATATATATATATATATATATACTAGCCGTAAAGCCGCCCTCCGGGCGGACTTTTTGGCTAGCTACTGCGGAGGGCTATTGGGTGGTGGGCCTTCGGCCCACCAAACACAGACTCTCCAGATAGCCCCTTCTAACTTTCCTGAAATCATGGATGTAGAAACGTATGTATTAACGCCAACCCATTCACATCACCCCCAACCCATTCACTCACCCATTACCCATCACCCCCACCCATTCACTCACCCATTACCCATCACCCTACATCAAGGTTTCCTCAATTCTCGCAACCCACTTTTTTCACAATTATCGCTAATAGGCTGCTAAAAAAAAGGAAAAAAAAGTGATCGGATCATCTCATAAGTGGGCTTAAAAGCTTCCCCTGGTCAACCTGGTTCCAAAAATGTGAGGTATGATGGGATTCCGCCACGGGGGGCGGAACCTATACCACACACACACACACACACACACACAGACACACACACACACACACACTTTCGCTTATATTATTACAGACTAGCCGCAAAGCCGCCCTCCTGGCGGCCTTTTTGGCTGGCTCCTGCGGAGGGCTATTGGTGGGCCTTCGGCTCACCACCTGTGTTTGGTGGGCCTTCGGCCCACCAAACACAGACTCTCCAGATAGCCCCTTCTAACTTTCCTGAAATCATGGATGTAGAAATGTATGTATTCCCCCCACCCATTCACTCACCCATTACCCATCACCCTTCACCCATTCACTCACCCATTACCCATCACCACACACCCATTCACTCACCCATTACCCATCACCCCCCACCTATTCCCTCACCCATCACCCCCAACCCATCACCCCCCACCCATTCACTCACCCATCACCCCACACCCATTACCCATCACCCCACCCATTCACTTACCCATTACCCATCAAGGTTTCCTCAATTCTCGCAACCCACAATTTTTTTCTCACAATTCTCGCTAATAGGCTGCTAAAAAAAAAAGGAAAAAAAAGTGATCGGATCATCTCATAAGTGGGTTTAAACCTTCCCCTGGTCGAGCTGGTTCCAAAACTGTGACATATGATGGGATTCCGCCACGGGGGGCTGTACCTATCGCGGACAGACAGACAGACAAACAGACAGACACACTTGCGATTATATTATTATAGATTATATAATATTTGAGTTTACTACGTTTGAGGGCAGCCCATTCCATACGTTTACAACATGGTTTGCGGATTTTGCTTCTTTGCGAAGCTACTTTGCTTCGTTCGTTACAAACCGTTTCCTGCTTATTTTAAATCCGTTGTTTCTAGTTGAACTTGACCGGTCTAGCGTGAAGAGATTTTCTGGGATTACGTTCGTAAATCCTTTAAAGATTTTAAAGACTTCGATGAGGTCACCCCTTATCCTTCGTTTTCTTAATGGGAATAAGTTAAGTTCTTTGAGCCGATTTTCGTACGATTTGTTACGCAATCTAGGTATCATTGATGTTACTCTGCGCTGTATTTTTTCTAGTTTATCTATGTCATTTTTATAATAAGGTGACCAGAACTGCACACAATATTCAAGATGGGGGCGAACAAACGAGTTAAAAAGAGTGAGCATCACTTTTTAAGATTTGAACCTGAAAGTTCGGCCAATAAAGCCAACCAATTTATTTGCAATTTTTACTACCTCTATAATGTGGTTATTCGGTTTGAGATCTTTCGAGATTAGAACGCCTAAATCTTTTTCTTTATCAACACTTGTTAGTTGGAAATCGTTCATCATGTAACTTTCATGAGGGTTGTTATTACCAATAGGTAATACATGACATTTGTCAAGGTCGAAATTCATTTGCTATGTTTTTTACCATTCTGTTAGCGTGTTTAAGTGTACCGGGACCGTGGTATATTGTACTTGAAATTAGATGAGTAGAGTATGGTGTGGCAGGAACATGGATGAGAGAGTATTGGCGGCCGTGGTAGCTTGTGGTCGAGCGGCAGGAAAGACCAGGAATATGGAGGAGAGTAGTGGCGGTGGTAGTAGCTTGGTCAAGCGGCGAGGCAAGGCTCGGAGGTGAGTGGTGTTAGTAGGGTCACTTAGGGCGATTCGCTTCACATTAGGTGAAGGAAGTATTTTGAGGGTCTTATCCTAAGCATTTTGTGCCGCTGAATCCGAAAATCGTAGTTGGGTCACTCGTTAGCGGTAAGTTTTCGCGCAATTTGCAATTTGGCAATTTGGCAATAAAATTGGCAATTACAAATTGCAGAATGAGAACCAGACGTCGTAGAGACCTCGTTTTGAACTCAAATTGAAGCTTATTAAGAGTGCATAAAATGTTATTAAGTACTCCGTGGTTGTATCTGTTCGCATTACTGAACTATAATGGAAATTAGAGATAAGTGGAAAAAAATGGAAAAAAATATAAAAGGAATAATTTTGGCCTTAATTTCACATCAAAAGTCATGAAATGTTTCTGGCTGTATCTGTTCTCATAAAGGCACTACCGTCTGATTAATAGAAAATGGTAACTTTTCTCTGACTGTCCCCTCATGGTCGTATTTTATGACATACGGTAATGAAATCGGGCGACTGGGCGCTGCACCTGAAGACGTTGGAGGAGTTCGGACCGTTCTTCTTCGCCATGAATCGAAGCTCCTACGCCCGGTTCGTCCCGGTTTACGTGGCCATGATGCAGGACCTCCGCCTCAAGAATCCAAGAGCGTGGACGTACTTGGAGAAACACTGGCGTCCGTAAGTCTTTGGGTACCTTTCACGTCCCTTGGCTGCGACCATGCCTTGGAAACAGGTGAACGGACTTGAAAGGTGACGGTGGGCTTGTAGGGATCACGAAAAATCCCTCGACGAGGACCAAGTTCTTCTTGATCCAAGACGAATCTTGGCAATCAAGGCCAAATCATTCGGAAGTTCTGCTACGGCATCAAAGCACCAAAAGGGACAGCCCAGCGGTCACGAAGAAGACACACGAGATGACCAAAGAGGTTGCTGGTCTTCTTCGCCAGCATAAACCCTTCACTCGCGAGAAAGCCCAGCTCACCACCGTCCTTTCCCGAAAGGTGTTCCAGATAAGATGGTGGACGCACTGACAAGAATCGAGGAGACTGGCAAGGAAGCTCTTTTGAAGTCCCGAAGAGGGAAGGATCAGGGACTGCGCAGCAAAGTCCATGGGAGGTCCTGCATCGTCAGCCTACCAATACATTCAAAAACGCTGGGAAAGGGAAAGCCAAAGTTTCAATCGGAGGGAAGCAGGTGATTGTCACGGGATCCTAGACTTCACTCGGCGCCTGCTGCTCGCCCTCCAAACTCGACAGCAGCCCGGACCTTGCACCATCATCTCCAACTATGAGCTCCCCCTGTTCCCTTTTGCCCTCTTTGACGCCCAAAGGGCCCACCCGCGGGTCACGACAAAAAGTGCCCTTCTCAGGGTTCTGGAGAAGATGAACGGGGCGGTCTCCACGGCCTCGCAAACCCCTTCATCCCCCTCGCGTGCTGGTCCTCGACGGGATGGCTATCCTTCAGCAGCACCCCGTTTCCGGCTCAGAAAAACTTTAAGGACCGGGTTTGGATCCCTCCTGCAGAGAGGTTGCCCAACTGGGTGTTGGCTACGGGGAGTTGCCCCCTTGTCTTTGACAGGTACGACATCGGCGCGTCCCTCAAAGACAAGACGAGGGAACAGCGACCCCGAGGTGGAGGATACGATATCGACATCCAAGCAGCAAACGAGGATCAAAGCTGGAAAGACCATGACTAACACTTGTCCCCAAAAGCAACAAGATGCTATGACCTCTCTCATTGCCTCCCCAAATCCCGCACCATTCATGGGGATTACGCGTCGTCTGCGCGTGGCGCGACAAAGCCGTGGCAACTTCTGGACCGGACGGAGCCAAGTTCGCTTCAGAACCCAAAAGGAAGCGGACACTAAGATGATATATCATCTCTCCATGCTCGACAAAGATGTGGAGGCAACCGTTTGTTTTTCCGGACACTGGGCGTCCTCGTCCTCCTCCTCCGACACTTCCCCAAAGATACCTCCCAACACGTGCCTCCAGCTTGGGAAGACGACTTTCAACGTTCAGCTTAAACCACGATGAACTGGGCTCTCACGCGGATGTGATCCCCGTCCTTCCATGCTCTGACTGGTTGCGACACCACTTGCGCCCTCTTCAGGAAAGGCAAGTTGCAAGCTTGGCCTGTGTTCCAGGCGGCCGACCAGGCAACCCTCGACGCTTTGGGTACACTCCCAAGCCCTGGTCGCTGACGCAAGAGAGCCTGGACGTGCTGTGCCGATTCGTGAGCAGGGAAATTTTCGGATATACCTGCTCTCTGCCCCAGGGGAGGTGGACGGCAAATTCAGAAGAAGAAGGGTTTGGGGCAGCACTGGCCCCTCCGACAGTCAACGCCACCAACCCAGCACATTATGCGAGCCCAGCTACAGGCCGTCGTCTGGAAGGGGGCTGTGAAGAAGGAGTTAGTGACCCTCGACCGACCAAGTACGGCTACGGACCAAACCTGGCGCCTATCCCTTCCACCCTGCCTCCCGCCCCGCAAAGTATCATGGATGGATGCAGTGCGGATGCAAGACGAACTGCTCGACCAATCGCTGCCGCTGTCCCAAAGCCTGCAGACTCCTTGTTCGGAGCTTTTCGATTGCTCCCCGAGATGTGCAAACAACGACGAGGAAGATGGGCATGAGGACGTCGATGGCGTAGACGATAGATATTCGATTTTTTTCAACTTTTTTGAACGCTCGCTATCGCAAAATAAGGATTTTTTTGGTTCTAATTGTTATTTTCCAAAAATACGCGGAGGAGACTCGGTTTTTGTGTTTGAAATTTTGTGTTCTGGATTAATACTCGGGTCACTTCGGGCGGAAAAAGGCTTTTTGCTTTCACCCTTTGGTGAAGGAAGTATTTGAGGGTTTTTATCCTAAGCATTTTTCAGTTGAAATACCCTGTTCTACGCAATAATTGTACCCCCCCTTGCACAAATTCGTTAATTAAATGGTCCTAAGAACAATTGTTTGTTATTTTACTTTTTTTTCTAATTAAAATTTAGTTTTTAATTATTAAGAACTCAGGCTTTAAGGCCAAAATATTCCTTTATATTTTCCCAATTTTTTTCCACTTTCTCTAATTTCCATTTTAGATCAGTAATCCGAACAGATACAACCACGGAGTACTCAATAACATTTTATGCACTCTTAATAAGCTTCAATTTGAGTCCAAAACGAGGTCTCTACGACGTCTGGTTCTCATTCTGCAATTTGTAATTGCCAATTTTATTGCCAAATTGCCAAATTGCAAATTGCGCGAAAACTTACCGCTAACGAGTGACCCAACTACGATTTTCGGATTCAGCGGCACAAAATGCTTAGGATAAGACCCTCAAAATACTTCCTTCACCTAAGGTGAAGCGAAAGCCTTTTTTCCGCCCTAAGTGACCCGACTATGTGTTGGCAACACGTGTTCTGAGGTCTGTGTATGTCTTATCGAGTGTGTCTCCCTTAAAGTACGTGTGCTTGGGTATGAGGATCAATAATAGTCACCTATGTAGATTGAAGCCAGAAGATGTATTGGTCAGGATCAGTAAAATACAGGAGATGTTGCCATGGGTTAGAATGGATTGGGCGGCACACGTGGCCGCCCAGACAGAGAGCGGGACGGTGACCTTTATGCTGGGTCAATAGTGAGGAGACTGAGGACTGAGTGGGGAGTGAGGCCGAAGGTCACGGGCTAACAATATTTATATGAGAGGTCAAGGGGCGCGGAGGAATACATGGAGGAACACTGTGTCGCCATACACCTACTCTACCAACACAGTACAGTACATTACCCCCTCGTAAAAAAAATACGTGTCTTCACGGATTATAGGTGATAAAAAGATAAGAACATAACATTGGAGATATAAAAGGGTCCGTAAGGAGTAAAAATGAAGTTGATTGGCAACACCAAAAAATGGATTGAAATAAAACTATGACCAAAAAAATGACGAACATGAAAATGAATCACTCAAAAAATATAAACATGGAAAATACTACACCAAAGATAACATGGGAAAATCACACAAAATAATGAGATAAAAAAAACCCACCAAAATAGAATATATGTTAATACCACTCAAAAAATGGGAGGATAAATCACACCAAAGTAGAATATATGTTAAGCTAACCACTTAACCACTATGCCATGGAGACAAGGGACTGAAATAAGCTGAACCAGATATACGTGAACCACAGAAATAAGGTGAAACATTACAGACTTAACCACGCTACCAGTCGGGGACAAAGTACGCAAAAAATTACATCATTGGTCCAGAAAAACCGTATACATTATCACAAAAATGAGAACATTTTAACTCCTTTGTCAAAGGACGCGCTGAAACTGAACACAAGCGAACAGCAAGGCAAGAGATAGCCATAACAGTTATCTATACTCCATACCAGCCGAAACACCAGGATTAGCCAACGAAAGAGAAAATTGGTCGTGAAAATATTATACAATATCAAAAGTGGAAATTATGACTGAGATTCCAGATCTAAAGTCTTCAAAGCAGTATACTAAGTAGAAAATTATGACCAAAAATAAAACGTAATTACACATTATGTATCAACATAGACACAAAACTAGTCCTTGTCCAAGACGCGCTAAAAACACAGACAGCAAACAACCAGTAAGGAAATAGAGTCTGTAGTTTCTATAACCAAACTAGCCGAAAAACACTGTCTAGCCAGCGAAGGAGAGATAAGTTGAGGCATGGGCGGCGGGCGTGGGCGTGAGCTACGAAGCAGGCCGCGGGAGAGATGAGGCGGACACGATACCAGTGGAGGCATCGCCGAATGGGCGATGGCGTGGGCGTGGGCGTGCGAGACGCTCAGAGAGACCAGCCAAGGTGGGCGGGCGTGTGGGCGCGGGGAGATGGGTGGCGTCATATGGGAGGTAGGCCGCGGGTGTGACGAGGCGGGCGGCAGGAGATGGGTGGGAGGGGTGGCGGGCGATAAGCCGACTGACCTGACCCACGCAGTTGTGGCCAGGGGGGGGAGGGGGGCATCAGGGAGCGGCGGCGGGAGGGACCGGGGCGGGCGGCAGCAATGCCTATATACACATGATAGGAAAGTGACTCTGCGACCAATAGAAAATTGGGAGACCAAAATACGTGTTGGCACCTGGTCGCCTCATGCCCTCTATAGTCGTAGCGCATAACTATATTTCACACAGGGGACTTTTAATGGGTATCTGTTGTAAATCTTTTTAATGGGTATCTATTGTAAATCTTAAGTACCCGCTCATGACAGTTCAAGCTACATTGTTTCGCTCATCCTGATGTTATTTATTACCAATGCTTATCTTTCCTAACATATTTTTCCTAGTACCTGCATGTGGTCAATAATGGGAGTAAAGCCTTCTATTAATCCCACAATAAACTACGCATTGGATATGTAACTGATATTTGGCCATAATTTACCACTTGACAGCATTATGCATGTGTTTTCACCTCCTGATGTTATATTTGTTAATCACTGTTGCCTGTTCTGATCGTGCATCATCCTGTAATTGGTTGATTATTATTAACAAGGTTATGATTATGTTTTAGCTCCTTTACATGTATTGATTATATTTCTTTACTTTCTCCTGATATATGTTCTCTTTCAAGTATACCTGAATGATGTAATATATGATAAATGATTAAACCAACTAAGATTGGCACAGATTTATTCAATGTATTGCAATTTACAGCATGCTAAACACAAGATATTTTCAATTAGCAGTAACTAAGTAGGATTTCCAATGACGAAATTGCATGACAGATGCAGGGACATCACAGCACGTGAGGGGTTAGAGAGGGACATCACAGCACATGAGGGGTTAGAGAGGGACATCACAGCACGTGAGGGGTTAGAGAGGGACATCACAGCACATGAGGGGTTAGAGTGGGACATAACAGCACGTGAGGGGTTAGAGAGGGACATCACAGCACGTGAGGGGTTAGAGTGGGACATAACAGCACGTGAGGGGTTAGAGAGGGACATCACAGCACGTGAGGGGTTAGAGTGGGACATCACAGCACATGAGGGGTTAGAGTGGGACATCACAGCACATGAGGGGTTTGGGAGGGCTCATGACGAAACTTCTTGTTCTTGTTTTAGGGCTGCGAGGATCCCTTGGGGAACACTATGAGCCCTTGACGAAACTATTTCTTTAACTTGTACTTTGTTTACATGCAGAAGACGCTCTTTGATCGTCGCCAACGCCACCTACATTCGTTACCCAGCAATATGGGTAACTTCTGAGGTTCCAGTTAGGGTTAAATGTATATTATAGCTTTCCTATCATGTATATATAGTAATTGGCGGCAGGCTGCGTTGCCTGAGGCGAGAGGGTGCGGGGGGATGCGGGGTTGGACGGCAGGCCTCGTCGCCCGAGGCGCGGGAAGGTAAACCCAAATTTCCACCTTTTTCAGGGAGGGGGGGGTGTAAAACACTTTGTGGGGAAAACCGTTTTTCCTACCCTCACCCACGAGGTTTAGCGGGGAAAAAGTGACCCCGGGGTTTCAGAACTCGGGGAGATTAACGGGAGAGAAAAAAGAAAACCCACAAAAAAAAAAAATCACAAAAAGATAGAAAATAGCCCAAAAATAATCACAGAAAATGCACTCGTACGAGAAAAATAGCCCAAAATATGCACACACAAAAATCACACAAGATAATAGAAGAAACCTAAAAATATAGCAAACTGTCCCTGAGATAAAAAATTTAAACCAAAAATTAGTCAAAAAGGTAAAAAATATGGGGCACACACAAAATATGGGAAAAAGCACAGGAAACTTTGGCCCGTCTCCAAGTGACAAGAAAAATAAAACAACGAAAAATAGGGAATAGTCCCCAGTTTTAGTGACGGAAAAAAAATATAACATTTGCTGAGGGATTTCACGTGGGCGGGGAAAAAAGCAGAAACAGCCCTGGAGCCTCGGGGGGCATCTCCCGGCGTGGAAGAGGGAGCATTGGGGGGGGAAAACACTTGAAAAACTTAAAACCATTTTTAATATGTTTACCATAAAAAATACTTTAACGTTAAAAAAGTTATAAACTTTTAATTTGTGTAAGCAGCCCTTTACGAAGCCATAGGGGTTTTCGGGCAGCTTTCCCTGTATTTTAAAAAACAATTTTATCTGGGACGCAGTAGCAATTAATAAAAGAAGAAGAAAAAAAAAAAGAAAAAAAAGAAAAAAAAAAGGTAAAAAAACCCAAAAAACACAAAAAAAAACAAAAAAAATCAGGAAAAAATAAATAGACAATTGCTCAAAAATTCTTTGTGAATGCTAAAAAAAAAGGTATTGTTGGACTATAAAAAATCTACATGCCCATCATTAGAAATATATTAGAACAAAATTAAAAACAAATATTAAAAACAAAATCTTGCCCGAAGGGACAAAAAAATACTTTTGTATTTCCCTTTTAAATGAACATAATGGGGGGTTTTAGGGGTTCTTAACAGAGTCGGGTATATTTTCCATATTTTGGGACCAGGGGAGGCTAGTGAGTGTTAAAAAACTGTCGGGGTAGTTGGGGTACAGGGGAGGTGTTCCATTTGGGGGTGGGGTAGTTATGTTGAGGGAGAAAAGGAATATAGACCCCCAGTAAAAAATTTGGCAATATTTTCCCAACTTTTAATTTTTGTTTATGTCAAATAATTTCAAAAATTTCATATTCTAAATAAAGGGGAGTAGGGAAAAAGTAGCCCAAATTTTGAAATGATCCTAATTTTTTTTCTTTTTTACCCGGAAAACGGGGGAAGGGTAAATGAGTGGGATAGTTTTGCACCAGATGGAGTACAATATTAAAAGTGTGGCAATACGGGGCATTATAAAAGAATTTTAAGAAATATTATCGGGCCCTTTAAAGGTTTAATTTGATATAATAAGAGATACGTTTTCTAGACAATTTAGACAAAATTTCTTTAAATGTGGGGTTTAAAGGATTTGTTACATCAAAAGTTACACCTAGTAGTTTGTTTTGGGTTTTAGTTCTGTTGATGACATTGGTTGTATTAGGTAGGAAGAATTTAGTCGCCTTTTTGGGTAAAGAGCAATAATAAGTTTTTTTTAAAATTTGGGGGTAGTCTATTGCTAAAAACACCATTTTTTAAAAATTTTCTAGGTTTTGGGTTTGGTTTTTTAATCAAGGTTTGTAGGGTCTGCACCAGTAATGAAAAAAAGGGAGAGCCCCATAAAAAAAAAGGGATTGTTTTTAAATTTGTAAAACTCTGAGAGACTTTAATAGATAAGGAATAAAATGGGACCGAGGGGACATTTACCCTGGGGGATTTCCGTACGAATATTTTGAGGTAAGATAGAAAATTCCCTGGAAATTTTTTTCCCCTTTGGGTTCTCCCGGTGAGGTAGTTCAAAACCAGTCTGATGATCCCCACGTAACCATAATTTTTTCAATTTTGTAGTAAAATATAAATTTTTCACTGTATCAAAAGCTTTAGTAAAGCTATATAAATGGGTGAGCTTTTGTATTTTGAGCATCCAAGGCGAGTAAAATGTTATGGGGAAAAGGCGGTCGGGAGCACAAAAAGGTACTTAAGCTTGCCCGAAAAACCCCAAATTGTTCTTTGTTGATAAAAGATTTTTTTGTTTAAAAAATTTTTAATAAAATTTTTTTCTTTAAATTTTCCCTCGAATTTTTTTGATTAGGTGTTTAGCAGTGATTTTGGTCTGTATTTGGGCCCAATGGGTTTTTTTGGCCCTTTTTTAAAAATAGGGATTACGGTTTTTTTTAAACATTGAAAAAAAAATTCCCTTTTTCGAGGGATGGTTGAACAAGTTTGATAAAAAAAACAGCTATTTTTTCCCTTTATTAGCTTTTAGGAGAGAGACGGAAATTTCATGGGTATTACATTTTTTTTTGTTTTTTAATGAGTTTATCAGCTGCAACGTTTTGTGGTGGGACTGGAGGAACAAAAATTTATGTTGGAAAATTCCCTTTCAAAAAGTCAATTTGGAAAAATATCGAAGGGGGATTTTGGGTTATCAAAATTTGGGAAGGGCAATATCGTATAATACTTTTAAAGGGCCCTCTGAAATTTCGGATGGGATTCATTATTTTAATCATTGTTATGTAACTGAAAAAAAAGTTTTTTTATATTTATTTTTCAGCTGTTTTATGGTTTTCCATATTTTGCGTGTATCTTTTTTAAAGTTTGAAAATTCGTTTTTTTATAGGTGTTTTATGGAAAAATTTTTTTTTATAACCCTATTGGGAAACTTTGCGGTATTTTTTATAAAAAATTTTTCAGAGAAAAACACCTATTTTTTTTAGCCCAAATAGATTTTTTTTGGGGTTTTGACCGTTTTAATTACACGACGTTACCCAAAGGGGTTAGTAGCCTTTTTTAAAAAATTTTATTTTGGTTTTTATGGGAAACATTCTTTTGTATAAATTACCCCTTTTGTCTAGAAAGAAATTAAAAAGTTTAAATTTTTTTATTTTGTGAAGATAAAAAGTGTTTTCCCAATAATATGGTGTGAAGTTTTTGAGAAAAAAAGCTCCTTATTATCGGGAATTTAAAATTTTCTGAATTCTTTTTTATTGAGCTTTGATTTTTTTTTGGGGGAAAGGAAAATTTAAAAAAATAGGAAGATGGCCCAAATGGGGGGAAAAGGACAATACCGGGGGTAACTTTCCACAAAAATTTGTGTATATATGGTTTGGAGAGAAAGGGGCACCCAAATTTTAAAAAATTTGGAAAACCCAGTGGGTTGGAGATGTGAGGAACCAAAAATTTAAAAATTTTAAAGTTTTCTAAAAAAATTTTTGTTTTTTGTATGGGTTGTATGCTCAAGTAAATTTTTATTAAAAATTCCTATGAGATTATTTTTTTTTGTTTTGCTTTGTCTTGTAATCTGTATTTAGGCCCTTCGTGAATTCGTCTACCGGGAAAGGGTTTTCTATTTTGGTTCTATATATTGCCACCCCAAACAGAAAAATGATAGATTCAAATAAAAAATTCCAATAGTAAGTAATTCAAGTCATTATTGATGGGTTATTAAAAACAGTTGTTGGGTTAGATTTTTTAAATTTTAGAAAAATAGATAAAAAAACACCTCCCTTTAGCCCTGTGTTTCCCGACAAGATGATAGGAGTGATACCCCGGAAAATTTATGAAGATGTTTGTTTTTAAAGTCAGCCAAGTTTCTGTGAAAGGGTATGATATCTGGAGTGAATTGAGGGCCCTTTTTGGATTTATTTGGATATTATCAGTATTTTAGTTTAAGATCTTTAGTTTTTATGAAAAATTGTTAATTTTAGAGAATTTTGGGTCGAAATGAAAAACATTGGGAAGTTTTATATTTTAAAAACTTTGGGAAAAAGAGTTAAAGTCCCATGTGGCCAGGGATCTGATTTAGATTTTCCCTTTTTAACGTCATTTTTGAGTCAATATCACCATTTCATTGGAAAAAAAGGGATGAAAAAAAAAGGTTTTTTTGACATTATCTATAAAGTAAATTTTTCGATACAAAGAAAAGTGAGAAATGCAGTAAATTAAGCTGCCCCGGGGGGTCATACGTGATGTTTGGAAAAATTTTTGTCACGGGCCCGGCGTGAGAAAAAAAGGAATAACTTAATTACGCAGGAAAAAGTAGTAGCGGAGCAACAAAAATAATTTAAAAATAAAATAATAATTTAAAAATAAAAAATAATAATAATTATAATAAATAAAAATAATACTAACGAAAATAAAAAATAAAATAATGATGAAATAATTTAAAAAAATAATAATAATTTAAAATGAAAAAAAAAAAAAATAATAATGATGAAATAATTTAAAAAAATAAAAATGATAATAACAATAATGTATAAAAATAAAGGAATAGTAATAACAATAGCAATAGCAATAATAAAAATAATAAATTTAAAAATTTAAAAATAATAATAATAATAATAATAAAATAATAATAACAATAGTAACAATAATAAAATAATAGTAATTTAAAAATTTAATTTAAAAATAATAATAGCAATTAAAAGCAATAAAAGACAATAAAAAATAGTAATAATAAAAAATAATAATAATAATAAAATAATAAAAATAATAATAGATAAAAAAAGATAATAAAAATGTAATAGTAAAAAAGACTAATTTTAATTTGTAATGTATAGTGTTTTAGCATGTGTAAAGTTTTAACTACAATTTTATAGTAGGAATTTGGGAAATTTTTCATGTAGCATAAAAAAAAGGTAAAAGAGTAGTAATAATGTTACAACATCAAAAAATTAGAAAATAATAATGATAATAGGGATAACAATAAAAATAAAAAAAATATTAAAAAAAATAAAAATAAAAATTACCAACACCCTTTCAACTAAATAAAAATAAAAAAAGAAAGTAATGAAAATAATTTCTAATAATAACAACAAAATAAAAAATAATAATAATAATAATAATTAATTTAAAAATAATAGCCATAATAATAGCAAAAATAATAATAATAAAAAATAATAATAATAATAACAGGAACTATTAACCCAAAAATAGTAGCCAAATTTAAAAACATAGTAATTGTTTAATTTTAAAGTAGGGAGTTTGTAATAGTTTGTAGCCCAAAAATAATAATAATAATAATAAAAATAATAAAAAATATTAATTTTAAAAAAAATTTTTTAAAAAAAAGTTTTAGAAAAAAATATGAATAAAGTAGAATAGCATCACAAAAATATATGAATATTTGTATATTAAAGAGATAGTAGTAGTAGTGTAGTAGTAGAGGGCAAGGGACAGTAGTAATAATATTGGTAGGGGGTCGCTTTAAAATAGGGTTTAAAAATAATAAAATAATAAAAATAAAAAATAAAATAATAATAATAAAAATAAAATAATAATTTTAATAAAAAATAAAACTAATTTAAAAATAATAATAAAAATACCAATAAATAATAATAAATGATAATAAAAGAAAAAATAAAAAAAATGAAAATAAAAGTAATAAATGATAATAATATAAAAAAAAGGAATAATAGGGAAATTTTTAATAGTATAGTGTTTTAACATATATAATACTTTAAAATAATTTTAATAATATAGTAGGGAAATAATTTGTAATTATCTTGTAGCGCAGCGAAATAGGCAAAAAAAAAATTTGTATTAATAGTTTTAATAGTTTAAAAGCTACAAACAAAAAAAAACAGCAATAATAATAATAATAATAAAAATTTAAAAATAAAAAAAAATAAAAACAAACAAAACAATGTTTAAAAATAATAATTAAATAATAAAAAAAAAAGATAATAATGACCAAAACTACCAAACCCCATTATGACCAAACCCTAATAATAAAAACAATAAAAAATGAAAATTATGAAAGATAATAATAAATAAAATAATTAAAAAATTGAAAGATAATAATAATAATAAAATAAAATAAAATAAAAGGGAAATTTTTATTAATGAAAAAAAAATTTTTTAATAATAGTAGTAGTTTAAAAACATGTAGTTTTTAACCCCCACAGTATAGTAGTAATAGTAGGGAGAATAAAAAGAAGTAGTAGTAATAAAATAATTTAAAAATAACAATAGTAGTAATAATAATAATAAAAAAAGTGTAGCAGAAAATTTCGGCAATATTTGCAATATGATGGTTGGGGTCACTAGTAGTTTATGAAGATGTTTAAAAAATAGTAGTAAAAATACATTTGGCATTTACCCTTTGGGGGTAACCCAAAGATAGTAAAGGTGGGAGTAGTAGTAGTAGTAGTAGTAGTCGCTTTCTATTTTTGTCGCGCTGCCCCCCTGTTTCCCCAGAGCTCTGGTTTGCCCCCCCCTGCTGCCCCGTTGGGTTTTTGCAGCAGTAGTATCATCATAGGGGATTCATGATTATCTTTTGGCGTTCACTATTTAGGGTTGAGATGCATCTGCGGTTTTGGGTCCATCATTTCGGGGTACTTTTCAAGGAAGGGTTTTTAATTGCTTCTCATCCCAAAATTGGACAGTAAAAAACCCCTTTTAACTCGGCAAATGTAAAAACTCGGAATTTTTTTTAAACCGGCAAGGCCCAAAAACAAAGTTTTTTTTTTTTTTTTTTTTTTTTTTTTTTTTTTTTTTTTTTTTTTTACATCTATGCCTATAGCGCGTGTAGGCAGTGAGCTCCAGGGGTGGGATGGTAGGCCCTGGAGGCTCACTCAAGGGCTCAAGGGCTGTGATGGTTGGCCCTCGCCAGTGGTGGCGCAGGCAGGATTCTTATAGTGACACCTGTAATTAGAGGCTCGTGCCGCCCCCCTGTGTCCTCCGATGCACTCGCAGTCGAAGGTAGAGTTAATGGACAGGGCATGTGGGTGTTCTTAGGCCACTCGACGGTGCAGAAAGATTTCAAGTGGATTTATGGGTCTCACTCGGGATCGAACTCGGGTTTTCGAGAACCCCACTCGGTGACGCTAACCACTCTGCTACCGCCTCCCCTAGATTGCATCGCTTGGTTTTCACTCGGTATATCATGCCCTCACAACCTCTTGTGTGAACATGCAAACAGAAAGTCGGCAAAAAATAATGTATCTCGGCATATTGCTGTTATAACTGCATCTCTTTGCTTACACTCGGCAAAGCCTTAGTCGCATAAAGTAGTGTTTTTGTCCTTTTGACCTTTCCTGCAAGCTCAGGCTCTTCAATTTCATTGAAGTCTCCCTTCCTGCTGGAGACACCCTTGCGTGATGGAGCCGACATCTTGAAATACAGTACTGTATGATGTAATCCCAAAACACGTAAAATAGGTGGCAAAGTAAAGCAAAGGTCAGGAACCAGCGTGTAGGCTGTCAGCTGCTGAGCTGTGTTTATGTCGTCCAAGCACCGTCTTGGATACGAATTCCGTTTTTTGTCGAAATTAAAAAAGGATTGGTTTCTGCTTAAAAACACAACAAGCTTGGTAGGAGCCGAAATAATAATCAATGCAAAACATTGCAAACAATATCACAAAGTAGTATAACACACATTTCAGCAAGTGTTATTGGATTGGGATTCGTAATCCAAGACTGTGCTTGGACGACAAAAACACGGCTCAGCCTACGCGCTGGTACCAGACCTTTGCTTTACTTTGCCACCTATTTTACGTGTTTTGGGATTACATCATACAGTACTGTATATCAAGATGTCAGCTCCGTCACGCAAGGGTGTCTCCAGCAGGAAGGGAATGAAATTGAAGAGCCTGAGCTTGCAGGAAAAGGTGAAAGTGCTGGCAAGGATGGATGCAGGTGCGTCCATGTGTGCTATTTGTGCTGAGTTTGATATCAAATCCAGCACATTCTACCCGTTCACTGTTAAGTGTACTTTTTATGCTTTGACAGTATTTAATTTTTTTTTTTTTTTTTTTTTTTTTTTTTAACCCATATCAGAGGAGGACATTGCATAACTCGGCACATTGAATAACTCGGCAAGGACCAGAGCCCCTATCGTGCCGAGTTATAAGGGTTTTACTGTATGTTTAATTGTAGAATTTCTTAGTTTTATTGTGATTCTGCCATCTTGAGTGTAACACTGCTGGAATTTCTGCTTGTGCGCTTTTCTGATGGTGAGGATCTTATTTAGCAGGCCTCTACGTTTGGGTGTTAGGCTTTCATTAACATACAGTTGGGGCCTGAGCTGGATACACGCTCCAACGAGGTCCTTTTTCAGAGACCGATTTACCAGCTTGACAATTATCGGCCTGTTTACTTGTTGTCTTTTTGGTCCTAGTCGGTGCGATACACTAATGTCAGACTCCTTGATGTTGATCTTAAGTTGGTCTTTAATAACTTGGGTCGTTACGTTGGTGGTGTTCTCTTGGGTGGTTTCTGGGGGTAGTGAAGCACCGGAAAGGATCACGGTATCGCGCCGTTCATACTGGTCCACGTTATCGAGGTGGAGTTCAAGGCCGTCGACTCGACACTTCAGCGTTGTTATGTCATTTTTCAGGAGGTGAATCTGATTGTCTTTTTCTGCTATCTTTTTCTGTATGTCAGTTAGTTTGTCATTTAGATTAGTAGTTATAATTTCTGTAATCACTTTAACTAACGTTTTGTGATCTTCAGGCAGGGATTCAAATAGAGCGTTTACATCACTCTCACTGTCAATGGTAGCCTCGTTTCCTTGGTTGGTCGTTAAGGTAGAAGTGTTGCGTGTAATCACCATTGTTATGTGCACAGAAGTGTGTAATACTTGGTAAGAGCAACACTAGGGACACTTGGCGTTGACGAGAAAAAAAGTTTGACACACCCGGTGCAGGAATCGTATTAGTTAAATTGGTATCTTGCTTGGGTCACGGGTGGTAGTTTCAGAGTAGAAGAGGGTGTGTGTTGCCAGCTTGACGTCCTGAACTGAACTGTGTAAGACCACACGCGACATCAGAGTGGGCGTGTGGGTGCGGGCGGGACCGTATGGGCGTGGGCGTGCGGGAGGCACGTGACATCGAATCAGGAACATGATGCGTGGGCGGAGAGTAATGCAGGCGGGCGATACGTGACATCAAAACAGGAACATGAGTAGGGCGCCGTGGGCAGGACATCATGGGCGGGGAGGAGGAAGATCGTAGAGACAGCGAGGTAGAACATCAGAACTGCATGGGACATCAGGACATTTAGGGACCAATATTGAGCAACACGAGGTGTTGGACATACCCACACTAGGAGACACACAGACAAGAGACCAAAACACCGCTTACCACCATTATGTACACCGCTGCTACCATTCTGTACCGGGACCGTTGTACATTGTACTTGAAAATAGATGAGTAGAGTGTGGTGTGGCAGGAACATGGATGAGAGAGTATTTTGGGCGTGGTAGCTTGTGGACGAGCGGCAGGCAAGACCAGGAACATGGATGAGAGTAGGGGCGGTGGTAGTAGGTTGGTCGAGCGGCGAGGCAAGTCTCGGAGGTGAGTGGTGTGTGGGCAACACGTGTTTTGAGGTCTGTGTATGTCTTACCGAGTGTGTCTACCTTAAAGTACGTGTGCATGGGTATGAGGATCAATAATAGTCACCTCTGTAGATTGAAGCCAGAAGATGTATTGGTCAGGATCAGTAAAATACAGGAGATGTTGCCATGGGCTGGAATGGATTGGGCGACACACGTGGCCGCCCAGACAGAGAGCGGGACGGTGACTTTTATGCTGGGTCGAGAGTGAGGACTGAGTGGGGAGTGAGGCCGAAGGTCACGGGCCTACCATTGTGGCGCCCCCCTTTTTAGCTTTATAGCTTCGACGTTACTCGAAGGGCTCCACAATCCTGGCTATTACGTTGCCACCACCCACAATAAGTGGGAAAACAAATATATAAGATTAAGAAAATATGTAAGTACTAATGGGTCTGAATAACAACTCGTTATCATAATCTCAGTATTTTGACACTTTACTGATTCACCAGTAATTACTTCCCAACTCCTTCAAAACCTAATGTCTTAACCTAATGTCTTAACCTAATGTCTTAACCTAATGTCTTAACTTAATGTCTTAACCTAATGTCTTAACATAATGTCTTTCAACACAAATACATACTTAATGCTAATAACATCGACACGACGCGACTCTCAGCTCGTGCTCAAAGCGTAACCTTATAACTCCTTCACCCTAAATCACTAAGTAAATGTCCAGTCACACTGATTCTCTGTGTAACTTGCCCGTCACACTGGTTTTCTGTGTAACTTTCCCGTCACACTGATTCTCTGAGTAAAGTATCAATACCCACACACTCCAGCTATGAAACAAAGCCTTAGCTGTATCCTGGTGTATCCAGGGTCATTCACAGCTGTTCTCACAGCTCACCGCTGCTCACCCCGCCGGCTTCCCACCGCCAGCTTCACACCGCTCCCTTGAAACCCTATGAATAACATATTCCATTAGCTTTCTTGCTATATAACAGATAAATAATTAATCTCCGCTACATCCCCACCAACACATTTCCCCGCACGTACCTTATAAAGGGTTGATAGTCACACCTCCCCACATGTCTTACCACAGCTTACACGTGAACCGAAAGACAACTAATATGGCTACCTGCCTTCCTTCTCGCCTGGCCCGCTGACTTCACCAGCTACCGTCGGCATAAAATATGTCAAAATATATTTATATATAGTGATTCAGAACTGAGGAGTGAAGGAAAATGACGCATTTAATTACTCGACATTTATATATTACTTTACCCCCTCCCACTCAACGTAAACTCTTCGTCAATCATGAGTCAAACGTATTAACCCATTTTCCCGCGTTACATGGCTTCTTCCCCTCAAAAATTTTTTTTTCCTTGTTTCTCAGTCCTTCATCACGCATCCTACCAGATATCTAACTAAGTATATAAAAAAAATAAAAATAACATATACACAACACCAAATCATGACTCCTCTTCTTTTTAAATTCACATAGGGTCTTCTAACCACCCACCAACAAATATATACCTAAGCTGGACAATAAAATTCTTCCAATGAACTTTACAAAACACAATAATTGAATAGTAATGCATTCTTAACTTTTTCACCTCCCCCACCATGAGCAGATTTAACCAGTTTGGGGAATACATAATTAATGAAATGACTTTACTCCCTTGAAATGAGAACCTTCTCACTTCCTCTCTTATTTGTCTAGGCCGAAGCCATATAGAGTCGCGACTGGACTCATCCCTCTAGTCTGTAATGGTTATTCTTTTACCCCACTTTACCTAGACATAGGCGCGTAGGGAGAAATCACGACCGGATTTACTCCATACCCTCTGTAACTTGGGATAAGGCTCACCTCCTTATTGAGGCATACATACTCCTTCGTCAATCACCCAACGAGCAAAGCTCAGAGCCAAGCACATCCTCGAGTCTAACGACATCCTTTGCGGATTTAGTGTTTAGTGTAATCTGTGTACATCCTCTAAAGCAGTTTATCTAACCTTTACAAATCTTTCTATGCGACCTTCATCAAAATCTCTTTCTCTCTCTCACTAGAGAAAGTGGTGAAAATTTATCGCTTTCTCACTAGAGATTAATACTTCTTACCATCTGTCATTGTAATAATTACGTATCTCCTCACTGGCCTCCTCTCTCTATTCAAGGTGGTTGTTCAAGTTCCTCCTCCATTACTACCACTTCTGCTTTATTTACGGTGGCTATTACTGCCACGACAACCCGCAAAAGTAACTTACTTGTCGGGGCGTCTTGTCCCGCATCAGTGTTATCTTTTGCTTTACTTCTTACTTTATACCAGTTGTTACCCTAACCTAATACTAACCTTTCCGGAAGGTACGGCAACCTAACCTTACCGTCCGTACCTTTTACATGACATGCTTTATGTTACTTTTTACTATGTTACCCAAACCTAACCCTAACCTTACCGTAAGGTACGGCAGCCTAACCTTACCGTACCTTTTACATGTGTTAAGTGTGGATTACAAGCCCTCTATCCACACATTCATCATCCATCCACATCCACTCGACATCATTATCCACATTGCATACCTTGAACAATATAACAATACCCTCATCATCCATCCACATCCACTCGACATCCACTCGACATTTCACTTCACCCACATCCACACTACCTTCACTACCCACTTCACCTTCATGTTCATATTCAACTGCGGGTCTTAGGCGTGCGTGTTCCTTGCAGCACCCTTACACTTCCCTGCCGCGGCATGTGCTAGGCCATCACTACTGTCTCGCGGCATATACCAGGCCAGCACTACTGTCTTTATCTATGTATTTATCTAGCGCGTAAGTAAGGGAACCATTAAATGGATCCCACCGCTGCCACCATTATGTGGCGCCCCCCTTTATAGCTTTATAGCTTTGACGTTAACTCGAAGGACTCCACAATCCTGACTATTACGCTGCCACCACCCACAATAAGTGGGAAAAAAAATATATAAGGTTAAGAAAATATGTAAGTACTAATGGGTCTGAATAACAACTCGTTATCAGAATCTCAGTATATTGACACTTTACTGATTCACCAGTAATTACTTCCCAACTCCTTCTTAACATAATGTCTTAACCTAATGTCTTAACCTAATGTCTTAACATAATGTCTTAACCTAATGTCTTTACATAATGTCTTTCAACACAAATACATACTTAATGCTAATAACAACGACATGACGCGACTCTCAGCTCGTGCTCGAAGCGTAACCCTATAACTCCTTCACCCTAAATCACTGAGTAAATGTCCCGTCACACTGATTCTCTGTGTAACTTGCCCGTCACACTGGTTCTTTGTGTAACTTTCCGTCACACTGATTTTCTGAGTAAAGTATCAATACCCACACACTCCAGCTATGAAACAAAGCCTTAGCTGTATCCTGGTGTATCCAGGGTCATTCACAGCTGTTCCCACAGCTCACCGCTGCTCACCCCGCCGGCTTCCCACCGCCAGCTTCACACCGCTCCCTTGAAACCCTCTGAATAACATATTCCATTAGCTTTCATGCTATAACAGATAAATAATTAATCTCCGCTACATCCCCACCAACACATTTCCCCGGACGTACCTTATAAAGGTTGATAGTCACACCTCCCCACACGTCTTACCACAGCTTACACGTGAACCGAAAGACAACTAATATGGCTACCTGCCTTCCTTCTCGCCTGGCCCGCTGACGTCACCAGCTACCGTCGGCATAAAATATGTCAAAATATATTTATATATAGTGATTCAGAACTGAGGAATGAAGGAAAATGACGCATTTAATTACTCGACATTTATATATTACTTTACCCCCTCCCACTCAACGTAAACTCTTCGTCAATCATGAGTCAAAAGTTTTAACCAATTTCCCCGCGTTACACCATATTTATATGAGAGGTCAAGGGGCGCTGAGGAATACATGAGTGTTGCCATACACCTACGCTACCAAAACAGTACAGTACATAAGTCGTTTTGTATGAGTTGGCGCTCAGATTCTGTAGAGGCTGTATTTGTGATTTTCGTGTCATCAGCAAATTTCGATAACCTGCATGTGATTCCCTCGTCAATTTCATTTATATATATTAAGAACAGAATAGGTTCGTGAACTGATCCTTGAGGAACACCACCATTAACACTGGTCCACTCAGAAGAATTACCATTTATTACCACCTTTTGTTTACGATTTGACAGCCAGTTTTCTATCCAATTCGAAAGATTACCTGGTATGCTATGAGCTTTTTCTTTACTAATGAGACGCTTATGTGGAACTTTGTCGAACGCTTTTTGAAAATCGAGGTAAACTACTTCTACTGCCTTCGTGTTGTAGTACATTTTGAATACACTATTGTTAAAACCAAGTAAGTTTGAGAGGCATGAGCGTTTATTTCTGAATCCATGCTGCGAATCTTTAATTATGTAATTTTCTTCTAAGATCTTAACGATTTTGTCTCTTATGATGGATTCCATACATTTTCCAGCAACTGATGTTAAACTGATTGGGCGATAGTTTCAGGGCCGCGACTTGCTTTTTTTTTTTAAATATGGGTGGGACATTAGCTAGCTTCCATTCGCACTGTACATTTCCGGTGAGTAAAGACTTATTAAATAAGATGGAAAGGGGTTTTACTATTTCGTTCTTTGCTTCTTTTAATATGCGTTGCGAAATTTTGACAGGACCAGGACTTTTGTTAATTTTAATGTTATTTATCGGGAGCAAAATGTTGCATTCATGAAAGGTTAATGACCTGAGTCAAGTACCTTTGTTCTAGGTTTTCGGGATGGTTTGATTATGCGGGGTGTTTTCTACTGTGAAGTCTGATGCAAAAAAGTAATTTAGAGTATCCGCCATAGTCACTTCATTTTCTGTGTGTTCGCCATTTCCCATTTCAAACGGCCATGTGGTTGACGTCATTACTTTTTTCTTTTTAACATAGCTGTAGAATTGTTTAGGGTTAGATTTGCTCATTTCGGCAATGTGTACTTCAAAATTTTTCTTGCTCTGCTTAATAAGTTTTTTCGTATTTCGTCTAATTCTGCCGTGTTCAAGTTTGTCGTCTTCATTATGTGTTTCTTTGTGTTTTTCATATGCACGCTTTTTAGCTGCGAGGCTGTCCTTGATTTCGCGGGTCCACCATTTCGGTTTAACATTTTGAAAAGATCCCCTATATCGCATCGGTATTGAGGATTGTATTGCTAAGTTAAGCTTACCGGTGAATTCATGCCATGCTACATTTATGTCGTTACTTGCTGAGATAACATTCCAATCGGTGTTCGTTAACATTATTTTTAGTTCCTGAAGTCTGCCCTTCGATGATCAAGAACTTTTTCTTTACTGTCGAATTCGCTTGTCTTACTGATGTTAATACTGAAAGTAATCACCCAGTAATCACTGCTACTGAATTCAGATCCGACGTTAACGTTACTGACAAGATTTTCGTTAGTTGTGAAAATAAGATCTAGAATATTATCGCTTCTCGTTGGTTGATCCACGTGTTGGTATACAGCACTATTCTTTCTTGGAGATTTGAATAGAGAGTGTGCCCCAAATGTGTTGTCAGTGAGGCGCCCCAACTGGTTACGGGAATATTAAAATCACCGTATATTACACTTTTATTTTCAGAACTAATTTCCGCTATTTGTTCATAGAGTTCTTTAATGGGAGAGGAGGAGGAGGAGGAGGAGGAGGAGGAGGAGAGGAGGAGGAGGAGGAGGAGGAGAAGGAGGAGGAGGAGGAGGATGTCATGAGGATTTAGCCAAAAAAATCTTAATATCCCTTTGAACCCAAAGTTAGTAAGAGAAAAGGTCCATCTGGTCTCGTGTGTGTGTGTGTGTGTGTGTGTGTGTGTGTGTGTGTGTGTGTGTTATCTCTCTCTCTCTCTCTCTCTCTCTCTCTCTCTCTCTCTCTTCTCTCTCTCCTCTCTCTCTCTCTCCTCTCTTCTCTCTCTCTCTCTCTCTCTCCTTCTCTCTCTCTCCTCTCACTCTCTCTCTTTCTCTCTCTCTCTCTCCTCTCTCCTTCTCTCTCTCTCTCTCTTTCTCTCTCTCTCTCTCGCTCCTCTCTCTCTCTCTCTCCTCTCTCTCCTCTCTCTCTCTCTCTCTCTCTCTCTCTCTCTCTCTCTCTCTCTTCCCCTCTCTCTCTCTCTCTCTCTCTCTCTCTTCTCTTTCCCCCTCTCTCTCTATCTATATAATATATATATATATATATATAATTATTTGAAATTAAGACTAAACTTTCTAAAATCACTGGTGTAGTACATAAAATACGTAATAATATACCCACTGACTGCTTGAGACAAATATATTTGACATTAGCATATCCGCACATTATATATTGTTTAGCTATATGGGGAGGATCATTCAAAACCTTCATCAATAGTCTTTTCATTACTAAAAAAAAATTGATACGTGTTATGACTCACAGCCACCGTTATGCCCACACTAACACATTGTTTAAAAATCTGAAATAACTTAAATTGCCTGATGTGATAGCCCTTCAAAACCAATATATTTGTCATAAGGAAACTCCATACGCATACAACTGACACGACTTCCAATTAGCTTCTTATAATCCAGACAGTCGACGACCACATAATCTGAGACTCCCATTATGTAGAACATCCCATGCACAGCAAGGCATCACCGTTAGAGGTGTTAGATGTTGGAACCAACTGCCACAAGCACTTAGGAGCATTGTACCACTAAACACTTTCAAGTACAAATTAAAACAAAAAATATATAATGACTATTAACATTTAGGTGATTGTGAATATATATATTTTTTTCTTTTCTTGTGAAACTCGGAGAGTAGTGATATATCACTTCTATGTAACTTGCTTTTTCTTGTTATGTTTTTCTTGTTTTTTTCTTTAATTATTTTCTAAATATATTTCTAAATAATAATTATTTGCACATAAACAAATTGCCCATTTGTAAGTATTTATTATAGGATCACACCTTGAGTTTACTTATGTATATTTTGTTTACTGTATAAACTAATGTGTTGGTTATATATGGGAATTTGATTTACGTTTATTTATATACATTATTTGGGGACTATAAAATATGACTTTTAAAGGGTTTTTAAAATATGACTGCACGGGTTTCTTTTAAAAGAGCTCGGTAAACCCGGACCGGGTCCCAGTTTATACTGTATGTACTGTAAAATATTTGTTTAAAAATTTGTAACAAGGGGGTAAATTAAAATATCAATATCAATATAAATACCAATTTTTCTCTCTCTCTCTCTCCCCTCTCTCTCTCTCTCTCTCCCCTCTCTCTCTCTCTCTCTCTCTCTCTCTCTCCTCTCTCTCTCTCTCTCCCCTCTCTCTCTCTCTCTCTTTTCCTCTCTCTCCTCTCTCTCTCTCCCCCTTCTCCCCTCCTCTCTCCTCTTATAATAAAATGTAAAATATTCGGGGACTTTTCGTTAGAATATAAAACCCTAACATTAATTTTCCCCTATCATTACAAAACACATATTTTCGGAATAATCATTTTAACACTCCTTATCTCGCCCCTTTAACCCACCCCCTATTATGAAATACAAAAAAAATGGGGCAATATAATAAATCCTGCTTTACAAAATTAATATTTTTACCGCTCCCTTACTAAACCGGGGACAAATAGTGTGGTATCCCATGTTTTCCCCGTAGGTTTTTTGTGCAAAAATAGTTTTTTTGGCAGTTCGGTTTCTATAGGTATCAGTTTAACAAAAAAAGATGGGGCCCCAAATTTTTTCGGGACCCCTCCCCCCTTTTCTGGGGGGTCTTTCCCTTTTTTGGCCCCCCGGGATTGGTCTCGGTAACATAAGCAACAAATTTCAAAATTTTCTTTTTTACGGGACACGGAACTACTGTTTCCCAAACAAAAATTGCTGATGTTGGATGTCAGGTCTGATATCTAAATTTCTTATCAGGGCCAGTTTTGGTAAAACCCAAAACCCTCTTTTTTTCGTTGTTTTCTCACCCGTTTTCTTTTACGAAACCCGTCTAAGCATTTTTCCCATCCCCACGTTTTATGCTAGGAAACCTAAAAATTTTAAACAGGGTTGTTTTTCCTCCTTTATCTGGCTTAAGCCCAGACAGTGGAGTTCCACGGGCCCGGGGGTTACCCCCCCTGGCCCAACCTCCCCCCAAAAGGCGTTAGTTTTTGCGATACGTCAATTTTGGGGTTTTACTGTCAAAATCGGACGAAAAAATCAATCGGGGTATTATCAATGTCCTTTATTTAAAAATGTCCTCCCAAAAGCGTTTCGCAACACTCCCCATAGCATTTACAGAGGGGAGACAGGGCGGAAATTCTTCAAGCGGGCTACACCTTTTTCCTTGCATCCTATTTTGCAGCCACATTTGACGATTTCAACTACAGCTTGGGGGCGGGAGGGCAAGGACATGTCAGGGGAAACATACACCCCTTTTCCCCAATTCCATCCTTTTTTTTAAATTGCGGGAAAGGGGTTTGGCCCAATTTTCGGGTATAAATTGCCCGCTTTTGTCATTAGTTTGCACGCATGATATGGGGAACCCAATGCAGCACGAGTTGGTGGAAGCTTTTCCCCTTCCAATTTCTTTGCCCAAAAACACTACCCACCGAGTGAGGGTTTAGGGTTGCTGGCCCTTTTTTGAACTGAAAGGACATGACACACAAAAGTCTCCAACGCTTTCACCTGCGTGGAAGCCCGTCATTGCCCAAAAACCGGCGGGAATTTAAAAAGGCCCCCTAATCCCTTTTGAAGCAGTCAATGGCGGGGTCCATCAAAAGGGTTTAAAGGTAGGGCATTTTCCCCCCATGATTTTTTAAAAATTTCCATGAATCTGCCCCCCAATCACCCACCGAAAAAGTTGTGGAGCCCAAGAAGTCCTTGCCCAATTTGCGTCGGCCAAAAATGCATTTTTTTCCCAAAGATGTTTTTTTTCCCGTTTTTTCTTTCCTTCCTTATGAAACTTAAGGTATAGTAATGCTATCTGTTTTGGAGGCGATAAGATAAAGAAGGAGCAGGGTACGTTCATTGTCGGGCGACCATACGCGGGACCCTTTTTGGGAAGCCCCACGGGCTGTAGAGGCAAGTACCGGGTTTGGAACCCAATTTTGTCAGCCTTTCATGGTATGAGCATACTAAAAAAACCTAGTCCTTGATATGATATGTACACGACAACAAAGACGAATGAATCTTTGCTTGCAAAATGGGCAAGCAGCCCTTGGCCCAAAACAAGCATGGAGTTTCCCGTTTTTTTGATGTGAAAGTAACTCCTTTTTTGGAATAGTGAGCTTCATTTGGGGGGATGAATTTCGCCCTCAATGGAGTGGTTATCGCTTTTTCCGGGTTTTGTTTTTAAAACGACGGGACCCAAGTATCGATAAAAACCACAACAGGGCCCCTCAAAATAGCTTGTATAGGGTTCTTTTTGCGTTTTTCAATGCACCCGAAGGTGGGAAATTTTCAGAAAAATTTGGCTCTTTTGCCCAACTCTAAAGTACACCCATTGATAAAATGATGAGAACTTTAACTGGAGGACCCTTCCTGCCCTATGTCTGGTACGGGAAAACATAAAGGGGATTAAACCGGGGAATCTTCAACTGCACATCAGACGGGCCCTTGGCATTTGGGATGTAAAACCGATCTATCAACAGCACCAGAGAAGGGGGCAACTGTTGCCCATCTCGTACTTCCCAAATTTTTCCTCGAATTTTGGCCTAGACCTGGTCGGTTTCCCCGGGAACAATGGGGAAATTTTGCATTAAATTACGACCTACGCAATTGAGGATTTATCCCCAATGCGTATTTTTGTTTTTCCATCCAATTTGAGAATCCCCCTTCAATTTGGAGTTCTTCATTTTTGCCCCAAACCGAGAGTTTTGATGGGTTTAGTCAGATTTCAAAAACCCGAATCCTCGAATCGCTTCGGAACCTTTTTTGCATAATGCAGAATACCCATGCTTTGCTCCCTCGGGCACAAGAGGAAAAAACAAAAACTTTAAATTTGGTGTCTTCACTCTAAAGGGGGTTGCGGTGCAGGGGAAAACCATTGTTTGAGGATTTTAGCATTCTCTTTGACCCATTTGCAATCTGCCCAGACAGTGGTAATGCTCTTTTGCGCGGTTTGCCCTGGAAATTTTTGGGAAGTTCTCAAGATATCGTCAACGATAGGGGAAAGGAAATTTTTGTAGTGGTGACGAGTCGTTTGAGACCCGGGCTTCAATTTTGCTAAAGTCCTTTCAAAACCACGGGGCCCTTTAGTTTTGATTTCCTTTTCGGGTGCCTGATCTTGGCGAGATTCGTAAAGGGGTATCTCTGATTTTGCAAAAAAACAAAGTAAACCGGACATCAATGCTTTCCCATGTTTCGGGTTTCATTATCTTCCAGCGCTTTCCATTTGTCCCAAGTTTGGCCCGGGCATCAGTCGAGGAAATTTAAAAGATCCGTGCGAAAAAAAAACTTGATCGGTTCCCCAAAGGGGAAGAAAGATAACTCTGCCAGCCCCCTGAGGGGAAGGGAGCTGCAAAAATGAAGAGGGCTTTCCATTTGATCGGGTAGGGGCTGAAAGGAATTTTTGCAAACTCCCAAATGTTTTCATCCCCCTTCTAGGGGCTTCACATTTCCAGCGTCCCATGTTTCTGACATTTTAATAGTTTTCCCGTCATATGGGGGTTACGGAAGAAGCGTCCTTGAAAGCATTGCACCGGACACAAACTGGGTTTTTAAAAGGAGGGGGAAATATGACATAAAACCCGCATAAATCAAAAATTGCTAGACTGATTGGTGTGGTATTCGATGCCTCTTTGATGTTTTGCCCTAAAAAGATCCCCGAAGGGTTTGCTGATGTGTATGCACCACTTTAAATTTGGCACATAATCCAGGGCCACTGCCATCTACGTTTTCCCGGAGAGGAAAAGCAGCAAATGCAATATGGAGAGCTCTGCCCTTAGGACCCAAATTTGGTGCCCCAACTGACTGTTTAAATTTTAAAAAGCACGTGATATGGGTCCAGGCCCAGTGTTATAAAATTTTTTCTCTGTTGGCCCCAATGACATTTGGCAGAGATTCCCTGGGCAAACCCGAAGAACAGTGAAAAGGGGAGTCCCTTTAGTCAGGGGGTGTGGCCCCTTTGAATAATTTGAGCGATTACCTTAAATTCTTTGGTGTTGGGCTGCGGATAAAAGGGATAACAGCAGAGTTTTGGGTAGCAGCCCAAGTTGGCATCACATCTTTCTTGCCCAAATTTTCCCTGGTTGGTTTGTTTTTCCTTGACTGTATTTATACGTCGAGGAGTGTTTCCCCTGGGGGCACTCTTCCCGATTCCTTTTCATGTCACTGGGCCTTTTGTTTTTCCCTTTGCGATCAAATTTCCGTGAAATCCACAACAATCCCTGCCATTTATCAGTTCCAAGGTGTTTGCAAAATGCCCAGGGGGGAGTGAAGTTTTTTTGCTCGGGAAAATTCTTCCTCTTTCCCATTTTCATAGACCATAATTCCCAAAGGAGGGTTTTTATGACTGGTTTTTGCACCATGTTCACGTCAAAGGCCCGAGGCTTTTGTAGAGAAGTTTTTTGGTTTTTTCAAGTGGTCGGTTCAGGGAAATCTCCATCCCTTTTTCTTGCTGGAACATGAAAACCCCTGTGCCATAAAAGGTTTCCCTTTCCCCCGTCGGGGGTGTTTTTCCAGGAGGCAATATTTTCGACGCAAAACCCCTGTTTTTCAAAGGGCCCTTTTTTTTACAAAAATTTGGGAGCCCAAAAAACCACCAGTCCTTACCCCCTGGAGAACACTCTGCCAACTCGTTCTCAAGTCAAAAGTGTGAAAAGGGAGCACTTCCAAAAAAAACACCCGCTGAGAGGTTTTCAACAAGTTCTTTTCACGCACTCTAGAAAGAAAAAGCAAGGGGAAAAACGATTTACAGAGGGGTTGGGGCTGTTTGGCGGAAGGGACTGCCTTCTTTGTTGATTTTTCACTGGCGATCAGTCCGAGTATTTTGGGACAAAAGGAAAATGGGATGAAACGTCGGGCAGTTTTTTCCCCCTCCCGGTCTCGTATTCCGGACACTTTGACAACCCCCGGGTACCAAAGAGGAGGGGACTATGAAGAATTTTGGGGTAAAAAACGGATTTTCAAAATTACTGAAGGGTCCCGTAAACGACCAAAATGCGTTGTTGCAGCATCTTTCTCGCAGAAGGTTGGGGGACATTCTTCAGGTACCAAATATCTATCTTTATTCATCATTGAGGGCCCGTAAAACCAGGGGTTCTTGACTGCAGGGGGGAGCACAAGACGGTCAGGGGCCCTTCCGTCTTTGTGAGGTTTACAAAAAATTCACTTCTGGAAGGCGCTCGTGATGAGTCTTTTGAGGTATTTCCCATAGTTTCACCCTTTATTTACATCCACACGGGTCTTTTTTAAAATTGGGCAAGTAGGCATTTATTACCTCAGCCATGTCAGTGAAAACCTCGTCACCCAAGGGGTTTTTAATAGCGGGGGACCAATTTTCATCCCCAAAACTGAGAAAGAGTGGAAAAAAAAATTACTGTTATCTTCCCCCCCCCCCCCCCGGGGGGGAAATTGCTGTGGGGAAAACGCAAAATGTCGATGATAGTGCTTTTCAAGAGCTAAGCGTCCCCCGGGTTTTCAAAGGGCCGTACTGAAATCTAAATGGTTTATCTGGGTTTTCTGCTTTATTTTGTGGAGTGTTTTACCCATTGGTCAGTAAAAAACCCCGGTTTTCCGTGGTCTGATTTATTCTTGGGAAGAAGTCCCAATTGGAAAATGACAAACTTTTTCCTTTTGGGAAAAGGGCTTTGAAACCCCTTGGCCGAAACAGATCCCACAGCACTTTAAGGTCGCCCCCCCTCCCCGTGGAGCGCAGGGCAGGTGAATGGTTGGGGTCTCTCCTAAGACGTTCAAACTTTTTCTTTTTGACGTAGGTTTCCCACATTCATATGATACCGAACGTACTGAGTTTTTCCCTTTTTTTAAAAACCCGACAAGTAATTTTGTTGGCTATGAATGTCACTTTTAGTATACCCAAAAGACACTCCCTTGCAGTGTTGTAAAATTTCATCTGTCATGACCGGAGTTTACCAAAACGTTCTTTGATGTGGGGGCCCCCCTTTACAGATCACGCAAAAAATCCTCCCCCTCCCACTATTGGGGATACTACCCCGATCTCAGTTTTACAGGGATTCTGACTGAGCTCCCAAAAAAATTTTTTCCAAAATGCCTGAAAAAAAAAAAATTTGGGGTTAGACTCTTCTCTGAACCCGGGAAATGCTAAAAACTGAACCGGGGAAATGCTATAAAGGGCCTTTCCCGGGTTTTTCGAGTGCTAAAAAAATCCCACCGGGATTTCTTTAAAACCTGCAAAAGGATTTTTCCAAATTTTGAAAATCGGTTTAATTATTTGGGGGAGGATAGGGCATGGTCAGTGCCGGGGGGGGCCCCAAAAAGGGGAAAGGGCCCCCAAAAAAGGGGGTAAGGGGTCTTTAAAAAATTGGGGGGCCCCCTCTTTTTCTGTTTAAACTGATACCTAAGAAACCAGAACTGCAAAAAAATCTATTTTAAACACCAAAAAACCTACCCGGGGGCCCCTTTTTCCCAACATTACATTTTCCCCACTATAAATTTTAAGTTGCCCATGTTGTTCCGGGGCAAAAAAAAAAAATATAATTTTATTTGTCTTTTCCCAAAATTGCTATATATAATCCCACCTTAAAAAACATGTGAGTGGCGACTCTTCATCTTCACCCAGATTCAATTTCATTTCCAAAAAATCTATTGGGTATCAGTTTAAAAGCCCCAAAACCCTTTTGGCGGGGTTTTCATTTTATCTTCCCTCATTTTCAGGCTTATACATAAAAACACCGGGTGACGGTTTTGTGGGGAGGTGTAATTTTCATCCTTTCTGTTAATTTTCCAAATCAATAAAAAACATCACGCGTGTGAGTCATGCGTGAAATGTTGGGAGTTTTAAACTCTGTTCCAAAATTTAAACGGGGGATAAATGTGTATTTCTGTAAAACAAAAAAATTTGTCATAGCAACATTTCTTTTCTTCCTTTTTTTTGCTTTATTCTTATTTTTCCAACCCCTCATCGGTGCTTCCCTCTTCGGGGCGCCCGCATGGTGTTGCATTTGGGAAAACCCCAATGTCACCCCCACCACCAACCCAAAGAAAAAAAACAACAACAAAAAACCACAAAAAACCCCCCAACGCCACCACTACCACCCCCAACCCCCCCCATCACCATTACCATTAATTTCCGATTTACATTTTTTTCATTTTTTGGGGTTGAACTAATTTCCCGCCATTTTGGGATTCTCTTTAAGGAAATATAGTATAGTTTTAAAAAGGAAATTGACCCTGTGTGGTTTCGGTGGATGTGTGTGTGTGTGTAGACGTGTTTTAGGGGTGTGTGGGGTGTGTGTGTGTGGTGTGTGTTTTGTGTTGTGTTGTGTGTTGTGTGTGTGTGTGTTTTGTAAAAGGTTTTTGGGGTGTGGGGTGTGTGTGTGGTGTTTTGTGTGTGTGTTTGTGTGTGTGTGTTTGTGTTGTGTGTGGTTTTGTGTGTGTGTGTGGGGTTTTGTGGGTGTGTGTGTGTGGGTGTGTGTGGGGTGGGTGTTGTGTGGGGTGGGGGCGCGCGCGGGGCGGGGGTTGCGTGCGTGCGTGCGTGCGTAAGTGCGGTTTTTGTGTGTGTGGGTGTGGGTGGGTGTGTTTTGGGGTTGTTGGGTGTGTGGGGTGTGGTTGTGTGTTGGGGGTAGCGTACAAAGGGGGAAAACCCAATACAAAAACATTTACCCAAAGCCCAAGACGCAGTGTTAAAAGGAAGTCCAATCACCATTTGTCACCTTTTAAAAAGTGTGTTCAAAGGGGGTGTCATCAGGAAGCGAAGGGAAATAATAAAGGGGGACCCAGGGAATGGGTTTTAAGCGGGTGTGTACATCATGTCTTGATTCTTTTTGCAAGGGCATTTTCATAAAAACATAAGAAAATATAAAAAAAAAATAAAAAAATAAGGGGAAACGAGAAGAGGCCCTGAAGGGCCCACACGTGGGTAGTTCCTGGTTTCCCCAACACTACCTACAAACCACCTTTTATCCCCATCCATGATTTTATTTGCCTCCCCTTTAAAACTTTCTAATGGGCTCCCCCATTAATACCGGTTACTGGTCCCAAATTTCAAAATTTACCCCCCTTTTTTTGTGAACCCGTTTTTCCCTATTTTCCTTTTTAAAACTACGCTTTTCCCCGCTTTAATCTGTTACTTCTTTTTACCCTGGTTAATAGGCCCTTTAAAAACTTTTCCTACCTCTCATTTTTTAAAAACCCTTTTTCTATTTAAAAAACTTTTATCAGTCGACCCCTTTTCTTCGTCTCTCGAGTAATGTAACTTTAAAAGCTTCAATCCCATATAAAAAATAAAGCTACGCTTCCTTGAACATTTTGGTCATCCTTCCTGCACTGATTCTAAAAAAGGGATATCCCCCTGTAAAATGGAGAAAAAAACTGAACCGCGTTATCTAAGTTAGGTCTGACTAGAACCAAATATAGCTTCAGAATAACTACCGCACTTCTACTTTTAACACTTCTGGTTATGAATCCTAACACTATATTAGCTATATTTCTAGCCTCAATACACTGTTTCATAGGTCGGAGGTCTAGGCTCACCCTCACTCCAAGATCTTTCTCACCTTCAGATCTTTTCAGCGATACATTGTTTGTGTTGTATCTATTACCAGGGTTTTTTCTACCAACATTCATAACGCTGCACTTATCAATATTAAATTCCATCTGCCATCTCTCTGCCCACTCATTTAGTTTATCTAAGTCTCCCTGCAATATGTTTACATCAGACTGTGATCCAATAATCCTACCTACCTTATTATCATCAGCAAACTTGCTGATATCACTGCTAATCCCACTATCCAAGTCGTTGATGTAAATCAAAAATAGTGATGGACCCAAAACAGACCCTTGTGGAACTCCACTTGTCACCTGTCCCCATTCAGATTTAGAACCATTAATTGTAACCCTTTGTTGCCTATCCCTTAGCCAAATTCTGATCCAACAAAGAACCTTCTCATCTATTCCATGAGCCTTAACCATATTTTAGAGTCACACGTGTGGTATCCTATCACATGCCTTACTAAAGTCCAGGTATATTATATCATAATCCTTATCATTATCTGCCGTCATATAAACTTATCTATAAAAACTCAATAAATTGGTGAGACATGACCTACCCTTGGTGAATCCAGGGGTGTCATGTTTGGCTTGTACGATTAATATCTAACCTCTTATGTATGAGTGTTTTTTTTATCATACATTTGTGAAAGTGGAATATGCCTCATTGTTTTTCTGTGTACTTGTCAATCTAACTATATATATATATATATATATATATAATATATATATATATATATATATAGATATATATATATATATATATATATATATATATATATATATATATATATATATAATATATATATATATATATATATATATATATATATTATATATATATATATATATATTATATATATATATTATATATATATATATATATATATATATAATTATATATATATATATATAATATATATATATATATATAATCTACATTTATATATTTACCTTTATCTATCTATCTTTCTATCTCTCTAAATGTGCCTGTTTGTATTTCTTTGTAGTTGTATATTTTGTCCGTTCATTTAGTACATAATAATACGCACTAATTACTTAATTTCAATTATCCAATCACTTATGTCTTCATCATCCACACCTGAAAAAAAGACCTGTCCACACGTTTTCAATTACACCTGTCCATATTTAGCGCGGGACTTAGCGATCTCGCGGGATTCCTACAAGGACTATTGGTTTGATAACCGGTCAGTATTCTGGTGATAGTGCTGTAAAAAGTGGGGGGCAGTGTATCCAGCTTTTTTCCTGTTAAACAGGATGAGGAAAGGGCGCCCTTGCCCCTCACTTTTCAACGCTTGTATGGACAAGGTTGTAGATAAAAGATTGTGGAGCATCCGTCGTAAACCCCAAACATCACTGTTTTAGTTTTTGCCGTGATCGTAATCTTTGCTGAGTCGCTGGGGGTCCTGGTGATGGGTCTTGGGGGCTGAAAGAGGAGGCAAAACCTTTGGGTTGAGGGCTCCTGGCTTTTTTTAAGACCAAGGTCCAGGGGTTTGGAGATTTTACTAGATAAGCTTTCAGTCTGTTCATGCGTGCGACGAAACATTGAGATCTTTGGGAAATTTTAATCCTTGGTACGCAGTCCTTGACGAAAGATCAGTCAAGAATCTTTGGCGGATTGGCATAGCCCTGGTGCTATGGACTCGCCACCGGGGATAATTGGCGTTGTCGGTACCTGTGCAGAGGGGCAAAGATCCATCTTTCAATCGCTTGTGTCTTTGCTTACTAAATGGTTGTGAGAAATGGGCACTAAAAAAGTTTTCTTTGTCGTATCGCGAGAGGGGATTCGCTTCAACGTTTTTTTGTTCCCTTTTTTTAGTTTGGTTGGTTCAAGGCAATCTTGCAATTTTCTCTAGTATTTTATAAAATATATTTTGGAGTTTCAACCAATCCTTCCTTCTTAAAAATAATTTCGTACTACACTGACTCATCTCAAAACAGATCTCAAACACAGGTCGCACCCCGACATTTACTCTCAACATATTTGACAAGGCTTCATATCTCTCATCATCCCCGGGATTATTTTTCTAATCTATTTGACAAAACTTTTAAACGGCATGCATCATCCCCACATTGCTTAATTCATAAGATTATCAACATCACATATATATGCGTGGACTCCTTTAAACACTCCTATCATTTAAATCCTAAAAAATTTATAGCTGCGTTACACCCTAAAATCAAAAGCTCACTCCCGTGCAACAAGCTCACTCACCTTAAGAAAGCAAAGAAACCCCCTGTGTCGTCTCAAGGTGCTCTTTTTAAATTTGTTTCATCTTTATACCATTTTTTCCTTTAAGGTAATTTGGGATTTATTTTAGTTCTCTTCAACTTATCTCCTAGACACGCCCCAATAAGTTTCCTTTTGGGAACAATTTTCCCCCCAAATATTTTCTCATGTCCTTTACTCCCCTTATTTTTGTTTTCCATGAATTCACTTTCATCATTGGCTAATATTTTCCCCCTGAGGCGTGTCAGCCTCCAAATTTGGCGTTAATTTTTTCTACCTTATTCCAAAAAAACATGAGGGCGTGTTTTTAAATTTCGCTTTCTCATTTGTCCGGAACAGATTTTATACCA
>JACEEZ010009795.1:35000-61969 GCA_016584305.1 Chionoecetes opilio | reverse complement strand
CATTTGATATAGCGTGCGGTCTACCGGGACATTTGCACTATAGCGTGCGGTCTCATACCGCGACTACATTTCTTACACTATGCTGTGCGGTCTAATTTCTACTCGCTTACTTAAAACACTCTACACTCTTACACTTCTCGCTGCAATTTACTATGCATATTTATTTTATACACGTAGATGAATTATAGAAAAAACTAAACTTTAGTAAGTAAATTTATAATTTTACATAACATAAAACAAAACATTGTCTGATTTACAGAATATTATAGAAACAATTATATAACTGTTTTATAGTAGCTGTAGTAAATAATTGATTACAATATACTTCATAATCACACATATTCATAATTTACACATACTTCATAATCACATGAATCATGTAGTAAATAATTGTAGTAAATAGTAGTAATAGTAGTAATATAGTTAGTAAATAATTTATACATATTCATAATCACACATAATTCATAATTACACATACTTCATAATCACATCAATCATAATTGTAAAGGGTATACATGTGAATATTACATTAAATTAATGGCATTGCTTCTTATATCCTTTAACGATATACACTTTGTATATCTTTAGAAATGCCACAAATAAATCCTTGCATCTTTTCGTAGCACTTCCAGCAAAAATGATCAAGGTGTTGATTGAAACAGCTTCAACTACCAACGCCTCTCATTTGCTTTAGAATGCGTGTTTTGGCATCCAACCATGTTCGTTCAATCGCTTGCGTGTTTGCTCCTGTCACTGGATCCACATAATTTTCTTGATGGTTCACCGTAAAATGAGTGTAACCAACGGCATTTAGATTGCCATACGCAGGCCATTCATCGGAATGAATCACTGATCGCAGCTTCACATTCCCGCTCAATGATGGGGATCAGAGTGTTTCTGTCACGTCGTTGCACATAAAAATACCGACAATCAGAGCCTTGCTTGAGACCAAAAACCCACGGACCATCAATTCTGGGTCCATGGTTTCCTATGGTTTCGTACAACTGCATCACTGTCTTCGGAGAGAGGAGCCTGGTCTCAGTTAGCATTCTCCCACGATTGTATTTCCGTCGACCGCAAATCTTGCTTCGTCAATTTGATAGAGTTTTCCACTGTGCCAACCATTTTACCTCGTGCGCGATGAGAAAACAATGGATCCACACACCTCTCGGCACATATTATACCAGTCAGTCACAGTATTGAACGATTTCCTGTTACACTCACTGCTGTGTTCATGGGTATTTATTACAAAAAAGAACACCAGTTCAAAATTTCGCACAAAACTCAGGTTACAGTTTAACTTGTGTGATGTCCACGTAATGGAAGAATGTGTTGCCTTTGCGAACAGAAACGTGAAGATTGGGCACCCTCTGCGAGGACAGCGAAGCACAGGCCGATATTCCCCACCTCTGTCACGTTTTCTTTTTCTTGCATACACTGCCACACCGATGACACGGCTCTGCTTCTTGTGTGTGTCCAGAAGATTGTTTCACGTAAAAACTTAACCGCTGTTTCTTCTGTCAAGATGACACTTCTGTAGAATTCTTTCAACAGCATGAAGATCTCGAAACATGAACAGACTGATGTCTCGGCTTGAATTTTAGGAGGAACTGAGGGACATTACTTCGTTGATTCTCTATTTTATAAGGTGGAGTAGGGTCCCGGCATCAGATCAGGTTAAGGGCAGGTCAGGTTGTGGACTTGTTGGAAAGCACATTAGAGCAATGGGGTAGTCAGGTACGTCAGGTCAGGCGGGATCTTGTAGACCGCACGTTAGCGGGAGCGTAGATTAAGGGCCCGATGTAGACCGCACGCTATAGTAGAACCCTTCTTTCCATTATTAAAAAAGCCATACTATAACTCATTAGTGCTTTTGGGAGATGATGGAGACTACGTGTGTGTGAGTGTAGGATCTCGATACCAAAGGCGACTAAAGCAGTAGGAGACGAGGGGAGTAATAGCAGGACAAAACCTTGGAGATGGGAGAGGAGAAAGAGGAGATGGTCTTGTCTCCTCTATAATCTCCTCCTCCTCCTCATGTCCTCTCCCTCCTTCTTCCTCTTTCTTCCCTTCTCTGCTTCCAGTACCTCCTTGATTACTCTTTCGCTTCTGCAGTGAATCCAAAAACCACTCTTTATTACAAAACAGCTGAAAAATATTGTTTTAGGTATATTATTAATTGGTTTTTTTTGTTTGCGTTTATTTTTGGTAATTTTCGGTTTCAAAATTTTTGTTCCGGTTATTTTTAGGTTTATTTTTGGCCTATTTTCGGTTATTTTAGGCTTTAATTTAGGTTATTTCGAGTATATTTTAGGTTATTTAGTTTATTTAGGTTATTTTAGTTTATTTTCAGGTATTTTAGGTTATTTAGAAAGAAACCAAGAAATTAAACCAAGTCACCCTTAAAAATAGTAGGAAAAGCGTACAGGTATCTTAAGAAAAACGTTATAAACAATGTAAATTTAGGGTAAGCTCATTGTCAATTTACCCATACTCACCTCTACGGTTACCCAAGGAGATAGGGTGATATGGGAGACGTAGGCGCGTCATGGGGCACAATCCAACCTGCAGGGCTCGGGAACATGTTCGTCCATGCCCACGTACCGCCGTTCTTATCCGTAGCGTCCGTGTAATCAGTAGTAATCTTATTTCAAGTATCGGCGACCGTCCACATGCGCCTGCCCTTGAAGAGAGGAGAGAGGGGGACGAGAGAGAACAGTTATGAGAAAAGGCTGGGGATCGCAATTTTTGTTCCACTTCCGCAATCGCAAATTCCGCAATTCCGAACCTGACAGTCGCATCGCAATTACAAGCAATTTTTTTTAGATAGGCCTTTTAGCAATCGCAATTCCGCAATTATCCGAAAATAATTCTTGACACCATCAGCGACAATAAAAAAAAAAATGTCTCTAGACTCTTAAACATCTACAATAAAAAAAAAAAATGTCTCTAAACTCTTTATTGGTGTTAATACTTTATATTCCTATTCTGTTTCTTACTTATTGTTACTTGTCCTTCACAATTAAAGTAGTCGTCCAGACCCAATTTTTTTTGCCTAATTATGTTGAATTTACATTCAAAACACCTAATCCACCAAAAATAATTGACTTCCAGGCCTTATTTCCGTAAAAACACGACTTTTGTAAAAAGCGCGCGATTTTTTTTTTCTTCCGTCCAACAGGGCTACGCATGTTATTGATGACGTCACAAAAGGGACGCTCCAATGTAAACAACACTCGTCTGGCTCTGTGAGACCTGTCGGCAAATGTTATGATGAGCGAGTGTACTTATAGGTGTCAGACAGTCGAATCTGTCGCTTTGATAGATCTAGAGTACGATGCTTAATCTGAGACCGAACTAAATGACGCTGCTCGCGTATATGAGGAAAACGAACCAGATTGTGATGGGAGCCCAACCCTATATGTTTGAACCAGAGTACGAGGTGGATGAACAGGTGTTAGCGGGCCTGCGAGAGTCACACTATACCACACACAAACACTTCTAACACACACACACAGACACTATACAACAAACAACATACTACACACACCAAAACACTACTTAACACACCAACATACTACACACCACAAAACTAATACACACAACACAAACAACTGGTACACACAACAACACACACCACAACCATGACCACACACACACACACCACAAACACCCACTGACACACCAACACACCACAAAAAACATACTACACCACACACACACCACTACTACACACACAACACTACTACACACACACAAACACTACTACACCACACACGCGGCCACTACTACACACACACACACACACACACACTACTACGCACACACAACACACACACACACACAACACACACACACACACACACACACACACACACAAACACACACACCACACACAACACCACACACACACACACACACACACTACTACGCACACACACAAACACAAAACACTACTACCACACACACAACACACAACCCAAAAATACTACACACACACACACACACACACACCACGAACACTACTACACACACACACACACACACAAACACTACTACGCACACACACAAACACAAACACTACTACACACACACAAACACTACTACACACACACACACACACACACACTACTACACACCACACACACCACACACACACACACAAACACTACTACACACACACACACACAAACATACCACACACACACACACACACACACACAAACACTACTACACACACACACACACACAAACACTACTACACACACACAAACACACTACTACACACACACACAAACACTACTACACACACACACAACACAGTACTACACACAACACACAAAACAACTACTACACACACACAACACTACTACCACACACACACACACACACAAACACTACTACTACACACACACACACACATATACGCACACACACACACACACAAACACTACTACGACACCACAATCACACACACACACGTACTACGCACACACACAACACACACAAACACACACACACACACACACACACACACAAACACTACTACAACACACACACAGCAGCGCGGGAAGAGGAGCCACCCTTTGCTACGTCCACCCGAGCCCGTGGCGCATCGTCGCCAGTCCATGAGCGTTTTCGAAGCTCGGGGAATTACAGATTTTGATTGCAGATTATTAAAAAAACGGCTGACTGGATGCAAGACGTGACAAACATATGTTGATCACACTCGATAATGGCTCGTACTAAACTACATTCAAATCAGGATTGATGAAATGGTTTGGCCGTACTTTAAGTCTTTAGTCTCTTTTAGTGTTTTCTTTACTTTTACACTTCACAGTCTACTGCTATAATCACTAATCTAAGATAATTCTGGGAAATAATCCTCCTCCTCTCCTTCCTCATCCTCCTTCCTCAAAATCCCTCCTCCTCCTCCTCCTCCCACTCCGTTCTGTTAATTTCAATTAATTTGTCTTATATTTGCAGATTGGGCTCATATAATTAGCGTTTAGTAAACGCTAATTATATGAGCACAATCTGCAAAATATAAGACAAATTAAAAATTATATACTGAAATTACAAATTAGACAATAGACACATGGTTAGTGGTTACTAATCACTAACCAGTGTCTATTGTCTAATTTGTGCAATTTTAGTAACCACTAACCACTGGTTAGTGGTGACTAAGATTGAATTAGGGACAAAATTTACTGAATTCATAAACACAACAACAGTAATGTAGGATAAATCAAAAACCCCCGGCCAGCGTCCCCCCTTCTCAACCCCAAGTCCCAGCACGCACTGACTGCGTACACTTGGCAGTGTCGTCTCCACCATATTTGGCGGGAACTTTGTTCACGCGGCCTTTAAAGGTGGTGACCGAAATTTATTGCGTTTTGCTTTTTAAAAATTTTTGGCAGTCCGCAACCTGAATTCCGCAATTTTTCAGGCACCCTAAATTGGCAATTCCGCAACCCGAATTCCCCCATTCCGAAATTTGCAAATTTGGGGAATTGCGGAAAAAAAATTGCGAAATCCCCCCCCTTTTGGTATGAATTTCCCTTTTGGTAATTTTATAAGAAAGAGAAAAGGGGGGGGGAAGTATGAAACAGTAAAATTTAAAACGTGTTAGTTAGGGATTTGTTTGGTAATTGAGTAAGAGAGACGGGAGAGAGATAAAAAAATAAATTGAAGCAGTATGAGTACTTCCCTCATAATTTTTAGTAAGAGCACGTAAGAACACCCCCAAAAAATCAAATATTTAAGTTATTATAAAAAAAAAATTTTATTATAAAATTATTTTTACAAAAAATTTGGTGTCAGCACCGGGATTTTATTTTTATGTTATCTATTTTTTTTGAGGTGGAAAGAGGGGGGAGAGAGAGAGAGAGGAGAGGGAGAGAGAGAGAGAGAGGAGAGAAGAGAGAGAAGGGAGAGAGAGAGAGAGAGAGAGAGAGAGAGAGAGAGAGAAAAAATTCATACAACACTAACCTTTTATAAAAGGCTTCTGTCAGTCCACAGTCAGTTAGGAAGATTTTATAACGCCCCCACGGCTCTTATTTGCGGCGATCTGACCCAGGGGAATCCCTTTGATTGTGATGGGGGTCACTGTAATCCTAAAAACACAACATACATATATAATAATTTGTAATTGTATAGGTGAATTTAAAACAATACACGATCGGTGGTTTTAAGTACGTAAACGTTTCTTTCCATCTAAGGGTATTTATAACCCCTACAACCCCCCCGGAAAGGGAAAATAACGGGGGATGTCTGGGGTGGCGAAACCCCCCCAGGAGATTGGTTACGTAATCAATGCCAGGTTAGGTTGTTAACTGTACGGGGGTATGAGAGGATGTCAGGAGAGATTTGTTAATAAGGGAAATTTTGGTTAAAAACTGCTATTACCATTGAAATTGTGTATGCAACAACAGTGGCGTAAAAAGTAAAGAGGCTTTAAAAAGAACGAAAAAATTTTATCCACGTACACCACCAAAAAATTGGTCTCATAATGTAAAAAAAAAAACAAATTTCTATTGATTAATGTAAAAAGAAAAATAACTATCTACACAGCACTAGAAATTTGTAAAAAGAAAAAAAAACTAACGTCTACATGATGTAAATGAAATAGTGCCTTTAAAAGCAATAAAATATAAAAAAGCACAAAAATACCTGTGTACATTCGAACTGTAATGTATTAAAAGAACAAAAAAAAGAACGTGTCTATTAATGTAAAAAGGAGAAAAAAAAATGCCTAGTAATGTAAAAAGCAAATCAAAGTATACATATGAACTACTATCCATTTAGACCCCCTGAGGCATCATTTTTTGCAATATTTTTCTAAACAAAAGTCGGATCAAAATGACAGTTTGGCACAGCTTGTCTGAGACGTCCCTAATTTATGGCAGTAGAGTGCATTGCCAAGTGTGTTTAAGAAGGAGTTTTACTCTCGGTTTTGACGGCCCAAGCTGGCAAGAGCCGAATAGACATTCGGACAGGGGGAAGTTTGAGGTGACGTACTTGTGACGTGTAGCAAGCCACGCCCTCATCTTCCCCTCCCGGCCGAGGATTCAAGAGCAGAGTAAGAACGTAAAACAAATGTCAAATATGAAATACATAAATACATTAATTCTGACGTTAGGAGGAGAGTGTCATACAAATAGCGTTCTTGTAGACATATGTTAAAAATTCATTGCAGACAAAGATAGACAGCGGGTATATGTTGGATGGATTAATAATGCATATAACTGACCAAAATTGTATTCTAATCATTATCACTATCGAGAAACAAGTTTAAACAACTCATCCCGTCATCGCTGTCGACGTTCCTAACGTCATAATTAATGTATTTATGTATTTCTTATTTGACATTGTTTTACGTTCTTACTCTGCTCTTGAATCCTCGCTCCATTTCCACCCTTATTCCTTTCCGACTCCAACCCGATGTCTATAAATGATCAAGCCACAGCACCGCATCCCATCATATGCACAACGTGTCCTTCTGGGAAAGAGGATCATATACAACTTCCAATGGTTGTATAATTACCAACAAAACTCAGACAGCACTTAAGCAAAAGCAATTAATTACGCTGGAACAGGTATCACTGTCGTGTGCATAAGCACCCCACCATACTTACATATACTTTCGGGTTTTTCTGCCATTATAGACAAGTATCGTGTATGCGTCATATCTCATGTACAACGCAAGTGGACGAGAGAGAGAGAAAAGAGAGAGAGAGAGAGAGAGAGAGGAGAGAGAGAGAGAAAAGAGAGAGAGAGAGAGGAGAGATGAGAGAGAGAAGAAGAAGAGAGAGAAGAGAGGAGAGGGAAGGGATGAGAGAGAGAGAGAGAGAGGAAAAGAAAAGGTTAGGTAAATGGAGAGTGAGGGGGTAGGTGGGGTACGGGGGGGAGGAAGCATGGAGGGAGGGAGGGAAGCCGGGAGGGGAAGATGAGGGCGTGGATTGGCTACACGTCACAAGTACGTCACTTCAAACCTTCCCCTGTCCCATGTCTTGTCCGAATTCGGCTCTTGCCCGCTTCGCCGTCAAAACCAAGAGTAAAATTCCTTCATTAAACACACTTGGCAATGCAACTACTGCCATAAATTAGGGGACGGTCTCAGACAAGCTGTGCCAAACTGTCATTTGATCGGACTTTTTGTTTAGAAGATATTTTCGAAAAGCGATGCCTCATGGGGTCTGAAATGGATAGTAGTAATGTAAAAAGAAGACAAAAAAATTTCCTGTCCACATAGGCCACCAGCTCTCGCAGACTCAATCCTCTTCTAACCATGACCCCAGGGAAAAGGGAGAAGAGGAGGAGGAGATTTAAGAAAGACAGTAATAATGATGGAAATAATGATTTTAAAAATAATGGTGGCGCAATAAGCAATAATAATGTAAAAAGCACACAAAAATACCTGTCTACATGATTTAAATGCTATAAGAATGGCGTAAAAGTAATAGTAAAGTAAAATCAACAAAAAATACGTCTATACATGATTTAATTGTAATAATAGTGGCGTAATAAGTAATACTAATATAAAAAAGCAACAAAAAAATTACCTCTCCACATAGGCCACCAGTTCTCGCAAAGACTCAATCCGCTTCGGGTATTGGGACGTTTAAAGGCCCCCCGTCAGGTTTTCCGCGAACCCGCCCCCAACACCAGGGCGAAGAGCATCCAGGGGCCCCCCAGCAGGAGTCTGTAGGGGGGCGCGGCAGGGGCGGCCGGGGAGGTCTTTTCGCGAGGAGGATGCGTAGTGTTTTTGCCCCCCGGCGCGCCCCCGCCCAAATGCCCGAAAGGGGGGGGGGGTATTTGTTTTTTTAGCCGGGGTTGTGACCGCCCCCCAGGGTGGGGGCTTCCCAACACTAAGGATGAATGTAAAAAAAGGTAGTATGGAGACGGGGCCATACAGTGTAGCTCAGGCCCGTAAAAAAAACTAAAGAATACAAATCGAAAAAAGGGAAAACCCACACACACACAACACAAACAACACACACACACACACACACACCCAAACACCCAAAACAACAAACACAACCCCTCCCCCCCCAACCACACCCCACCAAAATTTCCGCTTTTAGAACCACGGTAAAGACACACTTAAAGGGTCGCCAGCCACACAGCGCCCGAGAGAGGTGATACAGACTCAGCCCGCTTGGGGGGAACCCGGGGGGTGGGCCCTCAACGGCAAAGCTATGTAGTCACCTACGTCGAAGCTTAGTCCGATTTGCGGGTTTGAGCTTGGACTCCCAAATGGAAATCCTGGTTGACCTTGGAATGACCGTTGTTTGCGAAAATTTGGGGACGGGGAAAGGGTGCAAAGGCAGAGATAAGGAGGAAAAGGATTTTGATGGGATGATGTGGGAAAGGAAGTAAGAAAGCAGGGGATGAAAAAGGTAGTAGGGTGTAGGGGGAAGAGAGAAGAATTAGGTAAGGAGAGGGACGGCAAGGAACTTGGAAGACCATGACAGAAAAGGCAAAAAGAGGAGGAGGGGAAGGAAAGAGATAAGGAAGGGATGGAAAGAATTGGAGGATAATAATGATGGGAATAGAATAATAATGTAAAAAAAACAGGAAAGAGAAAGATGATTTTTCATGTATAAAAGGTAAATAGTATTAGTAAATGATATAATTAACAATAATTTGTCAAATAAGAATTGATTAATAAGTAAAGGGTAACAAGATAGCTAATAGATAGATAGAACACACTGAATATTACATCATCCCAGTAAGCAAAGTCTAAAAAAAAACCCCGGGGAATTGGTGATAGTATAAGAAGGAGGTAACTAAGAGAAAAACCCGAAAACAGGGAAGATGACAACCGACGAAGTTAGGGGGGAGGAAGGCAAAGGAGGAAATAAAGGTAAAGAAAACTGAGGCAAACGGATCCGAAAGGAAAGGGATGGGGAGATAGGTTTAGTTAGCAGGGGGAATAAGAGTATACAAAAGTAGAAAATTGGATAAACATATATAATGATAAAACAAAACAGCTAGATTGTAAACCATTGAACAGTTACCCCTTGAAACCAAACGTAATTTCATTGAATTTGGTACCCATTAGACGATTTTAGTGACATAAGCCATATTTATAGCATACCATTTATAGGCCAGCAGATAATCATAAACAATTGTGCAATTATGACTAAAGCATGAAATTATTTTAACCAGTGTAAGACAACCAAAGGTTCATTTCCAGATCGGGAGGTAAAGTAGATTGACGTCTGAGGAAGTGAGAGGTCAATGACTTCACTGAATGTAATTTTTCAGAGTCTGTGCAGTTTGTCTGTTTTGGGATTGATTAACAATGTATGTGGCATGTGTTGGTCCCTTTATTTCTGGAAGCTATTAACTAACACAGGATGCAACCATGGACTGAACAGTGCTTTAAAGGGGTCAGTGACTCAGAAAACAAATTATTGAAACACATTTAGGTTATGTGGTGTCCAGAAAGCTTGCATGAAATCGTGTGTAAAGATCATCGGTGAAACCTAATTTTCAATGTGCACTGAACATAGTCTATAGCTAAAGTACAATGAGGTCAGTACTCAGACACATGTATAGTAATACCGGTAATGTAATACACACACATATAAAATAAAAGCATAAATATAAAGGTGTCTGATTGCACCTAACAGTCTCCCAAAACATGCAAATAATGCAGTGCACTTGAGGATGGGAGGGAGGGGGAATTTTTGGGAAAGGGATAGTCTGGAAATTTTTTTTTAAATAAAAACCTTTTTTCCCCCGTTACATGATTTAAAGGCTATAAGAAGGCGTAAAAATAATAGTAAAGTAAATAAACAAAAAATAGTCATACAGATTTAATTGTAATAATAGTGGCGTAATAAGAAATACTAAATAAAAAACAAAAAAATATTACCTTCCACATAGGCCCCCAGTTCTCGCAAAGACTCAATCCGTTTGGGGTACTTGGGTATGTTAAGGCCCCGTCAGGTTACCGCGATACCCGCCCGAACACCGGGGGAAGAGCATCCAGGCCGCCAGCAGGAGCTTTAGGGCGGCGCGGCAGGGACCCGGGGGGGAGGCTTGCGCGAGGAGGGCGTAGTTTTTCTGCCCCGGGCGCGACCCTCCCCCGAATGCCTAAAGGGGGAGGGGGGGGGGTTTTTTGTTTTGTTACCCGGGGGTTGTGCCCGCCTCCCAGGGTGGTGGCTTCCCCCAACAAAGGGTGAAGATAAAAAAAGGTAGAATGGAGACGGGGCCTACGAGGTAGTCAGGCCCTGTAAAATACAACTAGAGAATAAAATCGATGATGAAAAAACCACCCACACACACACACAACACACACCACACACAACACACACACCACACACAACACACACACACAACCCCCCCCCCCCCCCAACCACACACACACACCTTACCGCTTTTAGAACCACAGGTAAAGAACACTAGAACGGGGTCGCCACCCACACAGCGCAGAGAGAGGTAATACAGATCAGCCATTTGGGGAGACCGGGGGCGTGGCCAGGCAAAGGCAAAGCTATGTGTAAAAGGGGTAACTGAATCGTAGAGCTGTAGACGTGTTTTAGGAGGAGTAAGGCATTGGTCTAGCATGGAACGCCTGGGTGACCTTGAGGACCTGTTTGTTTTTGGGGAAAAGGGGGGTTGTGGGGTAGGGGGAAGGGGGGGGAAAAAGGGAAGAGAAAGGGGGAAAAGGGGAAGAAGAAAGGGGGATGATGGGAGGGAAGGGAATAAAGAAAGGCAGGGGAAAAGAAAGAACGGGTGAGGGTTGGGGGGTGGTGGGGGGAAGAGAGGAATGAAGGGAAAGGGAAAAGAGGGAAGGAAGGGAAAGGAAAGGGGGAAAGAGATGAGAGAAAGGAAGAAAGGGAAAGGGAAAGGGGGAAAGGGAAAAAGATAAGGAGAGGAAGGAAAAAAATTTGGGAGGGGAGAAGAAAGAAATGGGAAGAGATAAGAGAGGAAAGAAGAAAGGAAGAGGAGAAGAGAGATGGTTATTTTCTCATGTTGATAAAGAGGATAATAGTTATTAGTAAAAATAAGATATTAATTATACAATAATTGTACTAATATAGAATGATTAAAAAGTCAACAGGAACAATTGATGCATTAATAGATAATAGATACACAGATACTTACATATCCCAGTAAAAAAAAATACTAAAAAAAATAAGAAAGGAGGAATTGGATAGATAGATAAAAAAGAAAAGGAGGAAAAAAAAAAGTCAATAAATGGAGAAAATGAGTAATAAAAAAAAAGGGAAATAAAAAGGAGAAACGTGAAAAATGATAGAAAAAAAGGAGGGAAATATAAAGGATTAAATAAAATAAAAGAAAAAAAAGGCAAAATATCAGAGTAAAGGGGGAAAAAGATCGGAAAAATAGGATTAGTAATAGCAAGGAGGGAAAAATAAAAGAGTAAATACAAATAAAAAGAGAAAAATTGGTAAACATATATAATAATTAAAAAACCCAAAACAGTAGGATTGTTAAAACACCATGATAACAGAAAACCCCTGAAAACCAGAACGAAATTTCCTTGAATTTGGTACATTAGACGATTTTAGTGAATATAAACCATTTTTTATAGCTATGACCTATTTATAGGCCCAAAACAGAAAATCATAACAATTGTGCAAAATTATGGACTAAAGCATAAATTTTACCAGGGGTTAGTACATACCATAAGTTAATTTTCAAATGGGAGGTAAGTCAGATTTGACCTCTGGGGAAAGTGAGAGGTCAAGGGACTTCAATTACATTGAATTGTAATTTTTCACGATTCGGTGCAGTTTGCGTTGGGAATTATTAAAAATGTATGTTCCATGTGTTGGTCCTTTATCTTTTTGGAAGCTATTTAACATAATCCAGGATGCAACCATGACTGAACAAGGCTTTTATAAATGAGGTCAGGACCTCAGAAAACAAATTTATTGAAAAAACACATTTAGGTTTTGTGGGTCCAAACAGCTTACATGAAATCGTTGCTGTAAGAATCTGTGCAACCTTAATTTTCCAATGTGCACTGACATATCTATAGCTTAAAGTTACAATGAGGTCAGTTACCTCAGACACATGTATAGTACATACCGGTACATGTAAATACACCACATTAATCCAATGGGAGCATACATATAAAGGTGTCTGATTGCAACTAACAGTCTCCCGAACATGCAAATAATGCAGTGCACTTGAGTGCAGCCTTGGTGCACTTGCAGGGCCCGGGACATCCCTTCTTGCAGCCGCAGTGGATCAGTTCGTGGCAAGATTTTGATGTCTCTGGCAGTGTCGTCCAAAGAGGCTGCCACCAGAGGCCTCCTTTATCCAGCCCCAGTCAGATGGATTTGGGAACCCCTGGATTTAGGACCCAGAGTTGGTTTCAGCAGTTGCCCTGGAGAGATGCACGCTTGATGTGCTGCTGGAGTGCTGCCTGCGTTGGGGGAATGTTTTCTAGAGCCCTAGACTTGTGTGCGAAGAACTGTTTCCTAGCATCGTTCAAATTTCCCTGGTGTCACTGGTTTCGGTCATACATCAACACAACGAAAGGCTCCAGGGAGTGACATTGGCTTCTCAAATCACATCACTTGGCATGCGTAAGAGTTCTTCAAAGGCATCAGTCATCTGTGGGAACAACTTTCCAAGTTTCCCAAGCAGTCTTCTTCCCCCTGCCAGCGAAAAAAAGACACAGTGTCGCACCCTGTGAGGGCATGGAAAATGGGGAGAGTAGCACATTGTCTTGGGTTCATGGCGGCAGCCAGTTGGTGAAAAGCTATGACCGGAAGCTGATCCAGTACCCAAAAGCTATCACACGCTCGTCAGGATTGATGTTATTGAATGAAGCCACAGCCAGTACCACAACATCAGTATCCACAGTGCGTATGGGCCCCCTTTTGATCTTACTAGGTGCATGGCATCACTGTCATGATCACAGGCCTTCTTCAGGGGGGGACCTATATCTTTCTCAAAAAAAGAGAAGGTGTCTCGGCCCTGAGAAAAGGGCTCTCAGAAACAGGAAGCACAGATCCTCGTCCTTGAGTGCGGTGGTCTGATTTTGTTGTATAATGCACGGAGGACAGTTGCGATGGTTATTTTGCCTCGATGGCAATCTGTCTCCTGCAGACAGCTTGGCCAGCAGTTCAGTGTCCCCAATTCAGTGGCACATCTCCCAACGTCTTGTCAATTTTTCCTTTGTAGCTGCTTCGTGGGAAGTCTGCAGTGCCAGCTGGCTTATTGCAGAAGAAACAGATAGGTCGGTTGACTGTGGAAGCTGTGGGCAGCTGCTGATCGTGTGTGCACGGTTGGAGTACCGGTACTAGATTGCTGTCGAAGCTGATTTTGCTCTGCTCTGCTGGTTTAAAAAAAAAAAAAAACCTTTTTTAAACGACATTTCTTGTGCCACTGAGCACTGTGTGTCCTCAAGGTAGCTTTTACGCCATCGCCATCATCCAGTCTGTTCACGTTGAGTTCCATTGGCATGTGCCGAAGTCCCTTGAACTGGAGGGGGTCTTCTGTCAATGATGCATAAACCACACCAAATCGGTTTCATGGTTGATCTTAGTGGGCCCTGTAAAGGGGTTTATCTGTCTGCTTGGCAAAGAATACAAAGCTCCCAGTTAATTCTTTTGGGGGGGGTCTTGATGCTTGACGTAGAGGGCTGGGCTGGGTCTATGAGGATTTTGACGCTTTGCCATAGTGACGATCAGGTCGGGATGCCCTTTTATCTTGGCTTCGACCACAGGCAGGGAATCCTGCAAACACACAAATACAACAATTGTGCTAGTACCCAGCCACCACAGTTTACATTCATTGGGATCAATATTTGATATGTTGAGGTAATTGACCTCTCACTGTCCTCAGAGGTCCCAAAACTAGACACCTGTAAAATAAATTTCCCAAAGCTGTGTGGAATATGGTAGACACTTTTATTGGAACACAAATGCATGGTTTGTCACCATAAACATGTTTACCATTAACCAATGACGCCAAACATCAATATTTTGATACTTTGAGGTCATTGGGCCTCTCACGGTCCTCAGAGGTCAAATCTGCCTTACCTCCCGATCTGAAATGAAGCTTATGGTATGTATAACACTGGTAGAAATTTCATGCTTTTGTCATAATTTGCAAAAATTCTTATGATATGAGAGATTATCAGGTGTACTATTAGATCCTTGTCCACTAGCTAATTTGGTTTATTTGTTACTTTTTCGTAATTTATGGCTAAAACAGGTTATTTTAATAGCAATGGAAAGGGCCTGGGCGTGAAAGGGTTAATAGATAGAAGATAAGCACTTTAATACCCACTCACCCCAGGTCGCGCTAGGCAGAAGTGTGACAGAGAAATTAAGTTGGACCCTTTGCGGAGAACCCGAGCGTTGGACCCTTGAAAAGGTGGTGAGTTGGCGGTGGTGGTGGTGGGGGGGGCGGGGGGGTGGTAACACCTGCCCCACGGCATAAAGTGAGACCCCGTGATTTTAAAAACTATGCCGCCGGGAAACGTAGAAGGTTTTATTGTAGAAGTATTTGTGTGGTGGTTTTTGTAGTGGTGGTTTTTGTAGTAGTGGTGGTGATTGCAAATGCAGTAAAATCTTTTTTTGTAGTAAATTATTTGTAGTTGTAGTAGAAGAGTAATTTAATAATAGGGTAGTGTAGTAGTATAGTAGCGTAGTAGTAGTGTAGTAGCTTAGTAGTAGTAGAATAGTAGTAGTCGTAGTAGTAGTAGTAGTAATAGTAGTAGTAGTAGCAAATATAGGTGTAGTTCTATTAAATCAATGACAAGTAATATTTCTTAATTTTTCAATCTAATATAATCCAAATATAATCAACCCAAAAATCAAAATCTAAAATCAGTCACAATCAAAAATCTTATTTGGGAATATTTTTCGGAAAAGAGAGGGAAGGGGCGAAAAGAGACGAGACCACTGCCGGCGCCCCAATAGCCCCTGTACCACCTGTCCGCACCCCCTGGGGGGCTGTACGGAAATAGACATACCACCCACCGTAATTAAAAGGGAAACGTACACAAAACAACAACACACACACACACACACCACACACAACACACACAACACACACACCACACACACACACACATACCACAACACGAGAAATTATAAAACCATGTTTTTTTTTTCTCCATTTCAAGTTTAAAAAGGGAAAAAATTGTACATTAATACAAAAACACACAAAAAAAACAAAAATAGATAAAAAAACGTAAATGTTTATGATTTTTTTCCATTTTGGTTTAAAAGGGAATTTGTTACAAATCCCAAAAAAAAAACATTCCCTTAGGTTTTTATTTTATTTTTTCCCTTTGATTTTTCCATTTTCCCAGGTTTATTAAGACCTTCTCATTTTTAAAGGGACCAAGGGGGAGGGGCGTGGGCGGGTGGGGGGGAGGGCGGAGAATCACAAACCGCGTTGGCCAAACCCACACCCGCGATACCAGAAGCCCTCAAGATGGGGGAGGAGAGACAAATCCTAACTCCCACCACCACCGCCCCCGCCACAGCTGTCTTTTAAAACTAGTGTATATAGGGGAAATTATACAAGGGGAAAGTATACATATATATATACATAATTCTACAAAAAAACATAAAAAAAAAAATTTTCCCTGGCGATATTAGTAGGAGGGAGGTGAGGTTTTTCAGGTGGGGCGTGTCTGGAATACCCCACGCCGCCCCCCCCACCCTTTGGGTTTCCGGGGGAGAGAAAGGGGGGGAGGTAATGGAAGAGGGAAATACAAGTCTTTCCGATGTATCAAGTCATTTTTTGTCGCTTTAATTTTTACCCATTTCATTATAATTAAAATAATTTTATATAAATAATTTATAATATAATATATATATATATATATTAAAATATATATAAAATATTATAATATATAATATAATTAAAATATTAATATATTATATATAAAATATATATATATATATATATATATTAATATTATTTAAATTATATTATATATTAATATTATATTATATATATAAAAATATAATTCCATTCCCCCCATGGTGAGTTTCAATACCTCCCCCAAAGGGGGGAAAATAAACTGCCACTCTACTAATTTTAGGGGGATTGGGAATAATTTCCCCAAGGGCTTGATAAAAAATATATATAGGGGTAGGGGGGTCGGTGTGTGTGTGTGTGTCTGTCGACTGTCTGTTTTGGTAGCCGAAATATAAATTCAATTTTGAGGGTAGGGTCAAAAATCGCAAAAAATGTAGGTGGTAAGCAGCTTTGGGCCCAGGTCGATTGAATTATTTTTTAAGGGGGGTTTGGGGTAAAAAACACTTTGGAGTATTGATTTCAGGAAAAGCTCGCGGTAACGTCTTGCCCATTCCCCAAAAATTAGTAGACCCTGAACTTTAAAGTTGTGTGCGTGTGTGATTGTGTGTGTGTTTGGAACACACCCGGAACACAAAGGGTTGGGGAAACACCGGGAAAACAAAGGGTTGGAATCACACGGGAAACAAAGGGTTGGGAAACCACGGAACACAAAGGATTGGGAAAACACGGAACACAAAAGGTTTGGGAAACACACGGGAAAACAAAAGGGGTTTGGGAAACCATGGAACACAAAGGGTTGGAAACACACGGAACACAAAAAGGTTTGGAACACACGGGAAAACAAAGGGTGGAAACACACGGAAGTGGGCTACCCCCAGGGACTTGCCCCGTGCCAACGACAGCAACAACCCCGATTGGGGTTTGCAATCAATGTTTGAAAATACGTATACTACTACAAACATAAAAACAGGGCGAAGGGCCCACAAGCATTTTCTAAAATATAGGAGTAGCCGGGGTCAGTGTGTGTGTGTGTGTGTGTGTGTTTGTTGTCTGTCTGTCTGTCCTGGGTATCCGAAAATAAAATTCAATTTTTATAAGAGTAGCTCAAAAATCGCAAATAAATCGTAGGTGGGTAAGCGGCTTGGTCCCATTCGAGAATAATTTTTAAGGGGAGTTTTGGCTAAAAACATTTTGGAGTATTAAGTACAAGAAAACTCTGCGGTAACGTTTGCCGTATTCCACGAATCAAAGACTCATGGACATGTGTGCGGTGATATGTGTGTGTGGAATCCACGGAAAACCCAAAAGGGAAAAAGGAAAGGATGGAGAGAGAGAGAGAGGAGGAGAAGAAGAGAGAGAGAGAGGAGAGAGAGAAGAGGGGGAGAGAGAGAGAGAGAGAGGGGAGAAGGGGAGGAGAGAGGAGAGAGAGCTTTGGTCAAATGAAAGAATTTAATAAAGGTTTTGATTTAAGGAATAAAAGTTAATTAGAAAACTACAGGTGTGTTTGTACTACTACTCTACTAAAAACTCAAACAAAACTACTATTACTATATATACTATATACTACTACTACTATACACACTACTACTATACTACTACTACTACTACATATACTTTTTCACTACTACAACAACAACAAAAATACTTACAAAAAAATACTAATACTACTATACTATTACTATACACTACTACTACTTAAACTTACTAATACTAAATACTACTAAACTACCATAACTATTATATACTACATACACTTTATCATATACTACACAACAACAATACTACCCCTACTTAAATACAACAACAACAATACTACTACTACTATATACTACACTATATACTACTATACTACACTACACTACTACTATACTCTACTAACCACTACTACTACACAACAACAAATATACTATACATAATACTACTACTACTACTATACTACTACTAACTACTACTACTACTACTACTATACAAAACAAACTACTATTTTACTACTTTCTACTACTACTACTACTAACTATACTACTACAACAACAACAACAACAACAACAACAAAACAACAAAAAATATACTACTACTAAATACTATATATACTACACTACTATAAATATATACTATACTACTTTAATATACAAAAAACAAAATACTATACTACAATAACTACTACTATAACTATTTCTATATACAACACTTTTCACTACTATACAACAACAACAACTTATACTATATACTATTATTACTACTATACTACTCTACTACTATACATACTTCATTTCATTTATTTACTACAACTACCATCAAAAAACTATACACTATAACTATACCACTATACTTTCTGTTTTTTGGAAGATTCAATGTTTTATATTGATTTTACTTACCTGTTTGGGTGGAAGAGGAGGAGGAAGAGGAGGAGGAGGAGGAGGTCAGAAAGAAGACGGGGTGAAAATCTTCCTCCTTCTCATTAATTACCCCTCAACACCTTCTCCGTCCCTCGTATCCCTCCGCACTCCCGAGACAGACAGACAGACAGACAGACAGGAGACGGACAGACAGACACGACAAAGGGCAGAGAGAGACAGACAGAAGACGCATAGAAGAAAGACAGGCAGACACAGACAGAAAGACACCATACACAGACAGACAGACAGACAGACAGACGAAGAAGACAGAAAGGGCAGAGACACAACAGAAGAAGACAGACAGACAGACAGAGAGGGCAGAAGACAGACAGACAGACAGACAGAGAGACAAAAAGAAGTAAGGAGACAGACAGACAGACACAAACACAGACAGAAAACAGGGAGACAGCAGACAGAAAGAAGAAGACAGAGAGAAACCCGACAGACAGACAGAATACAGCAAACGGACAACCAGACAGACAGGGGCAGAAAGACAGAAAACAGACAGACAGACAGAAAGAAGACCACACACCCCCACACACACACACACAACACACACACACACCAACACACCACACACACACACACCACACACACCCCACACACACACAAAAAAATGGGTCAGAATAGATACAGAAAAAAACATTTTATAGATAGATACCAAGTCAATATATGTTACACACTCAATTGTGTATTTTAGCCCAATCAAACTAGGGGACGGGAAAGGTAATTTTGTAGCACAGGGGAACATTGAAACCTGGGCCCGCCTAGACACTTTCTTGGGGGAAAGGAGGTAACAGGTGAGAAGAAGATAGATGATAGGTAGAAGTTTAGCAGGCTTTTTTTAACATCACAAAACTGGGCGACCAAAAAGTTCCCAGTGGGGTGGGGAAACTGTCGCCCCGTAAGAAAAAAAAAATTTTAAACTTTGGGCGACAAGATATTTTTTTTATAAAACCTTTCCCGGATACAATGGTTTTTTATCGGTGGTTTGATCAGAAGTGCACATATTTTGCATATATCTTTATTTTTAACAACATACAAAAAGGGGAAGTTTAGGGATCCAAAAAAAATATATTTAAAAGGTAGGCCTTTACCTTTGGATATCCAAAGAAAGCGCCCAGTAAGATTTGCTTATAAAATGCTCGTAATTTTGGGGTAGTCAGGTGGGAAGTGGGGAATGTTTAAAGGTAGAAGATGTGTAAAGAGGGATAAATGTATAAAGTGATGTAAAAGGTAGGGTTTTAAATTGGTTGAAAGAAGGGGGCGATAGAAATTTCTTGCAAAGAAGAAAAAAAAGAAAATTTAAAAAGAGGAAATTTTTTAACGAATGAAATATGGAAAAAGAAGAGGACTTTTTTTTTCAGTTTTTTTTAGTAAGACCCGACCCCCCCGAGACCCAAAACAAGACCAAAAACCAAAACATTCGAGACCAAAACCAGCCCTCCGAGACCAAACCAAGACCCTCCCTGACCAAGACAAGACCAACCTTCTGAGACCCAAGACCAGCCCCGAGACCCAAAACCAAGACCCTCCCCAGACCAAACCCAAAACCAAAATTCTGAGACCAAGACCAGCCCCCCCGAGACCCCAAAACCAAAACCAAACCCTTGAGACCCAAAACCAGCCCTCCCAGACCAAGACCAAGACCCTCCGAGACCAAGACCAAAAACCCAAGACCAGACACTCGAAAAAAGACCAAAACAAAGAACCGGATATAAAAAAAGTTTTTTATAAATTTTGATATATCTGAAGTTTTTTTGGGCGTACTGCGTCCTATGTCTGGTACTCACTGCCGACGTCCTATGTCCGCCAGACAGAATTTCCAGGTTGCCCAATTGGGTTTTATTTTTTTCCCGAAATATCTCAACAAAATTTTTGGGAATTTGCCAGAAAAAATTCGCAATTGAATTTTATTTTTATGAGAAAAAATTTAAAATGCCCAAAAAAATAAAGGTGAATGCCCAAAAAATTTTTGGGTAACCTAACCCAAAACCCAAAATAACCAAAACCCATAATTTACCGGAAATCATAGTTTTATTTTTTTCTTTTACGGGAGGGGGGGGTGGTGATAAAAAAAAAATATATATATTTCCGATTACAAAAAGTGTCATATTAATATAAAAAAACATAAAAACGCACCCCAAAAGTATAGTTCCCAAATTTAAAAACATGATGCCCAGTAACCAAATAATACCAAGGATTTTCAAAATTTCGGAACAAGACATTTGATTTCCGACAAAAAAAGAATCCAATTTTTTTCAAACACATCAAATTTTACCCAAAAAATATCAAAAACTTTGAAAACAGTGGTGCCCCGTAACCAAAAAAATACTGGGGGTTAATTTTTGGAAAAGGGCAGAATGGGAGGTGGGAGTTATAGAAAAAAATTGATTTCCACCAAAAAAAATTGTCAATTCTGTCAAAACACATCAAAAAATCATCAGAAAAAATATAATTAGTCTTCGAAAAAATGGTGCCCCGAACCAAATATTACCCCGGGTCAATTTCGGAACCAAAAACACAAAAGGAAGGGTGAGTTTAAAAAAAAAAAATATTGATTCCGACAAGAAGGTATCATATTAAAAAAAAATCAAAACTCACAGAAAAACATTTTAGTCTTCGAAAAAGGATGCCAGTAACCAAAATTTTCAAAGGGGTCCTGGCCAAGAATCAAATTTGCCAAAAACGAACTCAAATTTTAAAAACCAAAAATTCTCAGAAAATTCATTTCTTAAAACATTGGAAACCAAAAAATAAAGGGAGTCCTAATTTTGGAACCCAACCAAAAATACTCCCTAAACCTTTTCAAATTTAGCCGGGGGTTTAACATTATAAGCTTTTTAAGCTGGGAAAGTTAATAAAAAAAAGAAAATTATAAACAGATCCGACCAACCCAAAAATTGGCAAGAAAAAAAAACCCAATAAAAACCGCAAGAAAAATATAATATAATTAAAAAAACGAAGGTTGATCCCGTCCTAATGCGGTGTCTCACTTCGGGTACAAGACATTTTGGTTTTTTCCAAAAAAACAAATTCATTTAATTTCAAAAACTAAATTATTCACAAGAAAAAAATCCAAAAAGAAAGTTTGAAAAAAGTATGCCACTAACCAACATATTACCAATTTTTTTAATTTTTTTCGGGAGGGAAGGATTGGGAAAAAAGAATTAATATTATTTTAAGAATAATATTAAAAAAAATATATATTAAAAATATATTTAATAAATATTAATTTTAATTTTAAAAATATTTATTTCCGACAAAAAAGTGCATTTTAAATTAAACACATAAACCACCAGAAAAGTATATGCCCTTTTCAAAAACAGTGTGCCCTGTAACAAAAAAACCAAGTGTCTAATTTCGGAACAAGACACTAAGGGAGGTGGGAACAAAAAAATTTGTTTTCCGACAAAAACTAATCTCATATTATTTCAAACACATTAAAATTCATTAGAAAAGCATCATATAGTCTTCGAAACCATAGTGCCCAGAAAACCAAATTTTAAACAAAGGGGTCTAATTTGGAACAAGACTTTTGATTTCCGAAAAACGAATCTCATATTTTTTTAAAACCATCAATATTCACCAGAAAAGTATCTAAAGTCTTCGAAAACAGTGGTGCCCAGTAACCAAATAATCCCGAGGGTCTAATTTTCGGAACAAGAAAACTAAAGGGGAGGGGGGGTTTATAGAAAATATTGATTTCCACCAAAAAAATTGTCATATTCTGTCAAACACATCAAAACTCATCGGGAAAAGTATAATATAGTCTTCGAAAACAGTGGTGCCCATTTAACCAAATATTACCACGTGGTCTAATTTTCGGAACAAGACACAAAATGGAAGGTGTGAGTTATAGAAAAAAAATATTGATTTCCGACAACAGAAGGTATCATTTTAAATATAAAACACTCAAAACTCATCAGAAAAGCATTGTAGTTTTCGAAAATAGTGATGCCCAGTAACCAAATTTTACTAAGGGGTCTAATTTTCGGACAAGACATCAAATTTTTCCGAAAAAAACAAATTTCTCATATTATTTTGAAACACATCAAAATTCATCAGAAAAGGATCATAAAGTCATCTAAAACAGTGGTGCCCAGTAACCAAAAAATACCAAGGGGTCTAATTTTCGGAACAAGACACTAAAATACTGCCTTGCCTCCTAACCATATATCAAAAATACTTATGTGGTCCGGGATTAACATTGATAAAGGAATAGTTATATAAGCATGGAACTGTACTACATAACCACTATACAAGAAAACAGTGTTGTAGTCAAGACCAGACCCTCCGAGACCAAGACCAGACCTTCGAGACAAGACCAAGCCCAAGCCCAAAGGGACAGACCCTCCGAAACGGGACAAAGACAAGAACAGGCATATAAAAATATTTTTATAAATATAAAATATTATCTGAATGTGTTTGGTCTGGAGTGCGTCCTCACTGTCTGTGTACTCACTGTCCGACTCCTATGTCACTGCCAGACAGAGTTGCCAGGGGCCTGCCAATTTTTGTATTTTTTGCCCGAAATTACTCAACAAATTTGGAATTTGCCAGAAATATACGTCAAATTGAATTTCATTTTCTTATGATGAAAAATTGAAAATGCCAAAAAAGTTAAATGTGAATGCCAAAAATATATTTGTGGTATGCCTAACCTAACCTAACCTAACCTATCAATTCAGGCGGAAATCATAGTTTTATTATTTTCTTTTACTGGGAAGGGAAGGGGGGGTGATAAAAAGAAAATATATATATATATTTCCGACAACAAAAAATGTTATATTAATATAAAACACATAAAAACGCATCAGAAAAATATAGTGTCAACTTCAAAAACAGAGATGCCCAGTAACCAAATAATACCAAGGTGTCTAACTTTCGGAAAAAGACATTTGATTTCCGACATAAAAAAGAATCTCATATATTTTCAAACACATCAATATTCACCAGAAAAGCATCATATGGGCTTCGAAAACAGTAGTGCCCAGTAACCAAATATTTTTAAGGTTTCTAATTTTCGGAACAAGACATTTGATTTCGACAAAAACGAATCTCATTTATTTCAAAACAATCAATATTCACCAGAAAAGCATCATATAATCTTCGAAAACGTAGTGCCCAGTAACCCAAATATTACCCCGGGGGTTAATTTCGAACAAGAAAATTTTGAAAAAATTTTTCCCATATAAAACAATCCCATATTTTTTAAACACTAAAATTCACCAGAAAAGATCATAAAGTCTTCGAAAACAGTGGTGCCCAGTACCAAAATAATTTCCAAGGGTCTAAATTTCGGAAAAAAAAATGAATTTGATTTGATTAAAAAACAATTTCTATTTTTTCAAAAAACATCAAAAATCACCCGAAAAGTTTTATAAAATCTTCGAAAACAGTGGTGCCAGTAACCAAATAATTTCCAGGGGGTCTAAATTTTTGGAACAAGACACTAAATGGAAAGGGGGGAGTTATAAAAAATATTGATTTCCACCCAAAAAAATGTTCATATTTTAAAACACATCAAAACTCTTTGAAAAGATAAAAAAGTTCGAAAAAGTGGGCCAGTAACCAAATTTACAAGGGTTTTAATTTCGGAACAAGAATAAATGAATTATTTGAAAAAAAAGATTCGAACTCATATTATTTAAACACATCAAAATCTCGGAAAAGGATCATATAGTTTTCAAAACAGTGGTGCCCAGTAACCAAATTTTCAAGGGGTCTAATTTCGGAACAAGGACACTAACCCCAAAACTCTCTGTTTAACCATAAATATCGAAAAAATAAAACCCTTGTGGTCCCCGGATAACAATAAAAAAAGGGCATATTTAACAAGCATAAAAATGTCTACTAACCAATATTAAAGACAGTGGGGGTTTAGTAAAGACCAGTTTTCCCGAGACCAAACCAAACAAAAACTTCAAAACCAAGAGCCGAAAAACCAAAACCCAAGACCAGACCTCCGAAACGAGACCAAGACAAAGAACAGGCATAAAAATATATTTTTTAAAATATGGGCTATTATCTGAATGGTTTTTGGGCTGTATGCGTCCTCACTGTCTGTGTACTCACTGTCCGAAAGTCCTATGTCACTCCAAAACAGAATTGCCAGGTTCCTGCCAATTGTTGTATTTTTTGCCAGAAATTATCAAAAAAATTTTGGAATTTGCCAGAAAATCGTCAATTGAATTTCCTTTTTTTGATGAAAAATTGAAATGCCAAAAAGGGAAAGTGTGGGAAAGCCAAAAGTATATTTTGTGGTTTGTCACCTCCAACCTTCCCAAAATTCCGCTGTAAACACTAAATCTTTAGGGGGGTAGGGGTAGTATAAAAGAAATATATTTACCAAAAAATTTAATATAAAACAACTAAAACCCTCAGAAAATATATTTTTTTCAATTTCGGTTTCCCATGCAAATAAACCCAAACAATGGAAACATAGCAATTGTTATTTCCAACGACTACTAATTTTAAAAACATCAATTTAATACCAAAAAACATATATGAAAACAGATGGAGTGAACAATAACCAGGGGGCAAACGGAAAAACATTGCGAAAAACCAACTCATATTTTTCAAACACTCAAAATTTCCCCGGGAGCAAAAATAGGTTCAAAACGTAAGTGCCCAGTAACCAAAATTTCAAGGGGCTAATTTTGAACAGACATTTTTTCCGGAAAAAGATTTATAATATTTTCACCTTTCCAGCCAGACTAAAAACCTTCGAAAAATGGTCCCGAACCAAAAATCCGAGGGAAGTTTGGGAACAAGACACTAAATGGGGGGGAACTTAAAGAAAAAGACCAAAACCCAAAACAATTTTAAACTGGTCCAATCAAACTCTCAGAACAAGAAAAGTCTTTGAAAAGGGGCCTAACCAAATATTTTGTTTTTTGGAAAAAGAACACAAAAAGGTGAGATAGGAAAAAAAAATTGTGAAAGATTAAATCAAAATTTAAAACAACAAAAAACCCCGGAAAGATAATAGTTTTTTTTTTTGAAAATATGATACGTAAAAATTTATAAGGGGTTAATTGTTGAAAGAATTAAAGAAAAAGATTAATTATGTGAAAATAAAATAAAAGAAATAGATATAAGTTAATTAACAGTGGTGAAAAAACCCAAATATAAAAGGGGTCCTAATTTATGGAAAAGAAAATATATTTTTAACATTAGGGAAAAAAGGGCGGGAGGGTGGCAGGAATTTTTGTTTTGGGTGGTGGGGATTAAGAGGGAGGGGGGGTTAAAAAGGGAACGGGCGGGGGGTAGTCCCGCCCGTGTCCTCCCCCGTTTTTTAAAAAAAGGGCCCAAAAAAAGGGGGGTAAAGGAATTGGGGGGAATTTTAAAGGAAACCAAAAAAAAATTAGTTTTTTGCTTCATTGCTTCGTGGCTGAGAAACAACATAGAAATAGCAAGTTTTGTGGTTACGTTTTCCAAGCGAGCTAGCTAGACGTGTGGTGTACGTGTACGAAGGGTGCGAGGATTATATAGGCCTACACATATATGAAGTACACGGAGGTGAACAGAGTTGCAAACATGCGTGCGTGCAAACGGAGATTATCACTGCGAGAATGGCCACGTCATGCATGTTCTCTCAACTCGCACGCACTCTATCAGCGCTCGCAGGGCTCAGCTCATGGATCATCACTGTAGAGCTAGTCAGACAGTATCTATAGACAGTACAACGCTGTATGGCGCACCGTGAATCGAAACAGCCATGATTTTTCTCCGTGTATGATAATAATTTCCGACCTTCTCCACGCCGCGATGCACTTTTTAATCCTGGTCTCGACC
>JACEEZ010009795.1:0-30000 GCA_016584305.1 Chionoecetes opilio | reverse complement strand
TCCTCCTCTCCTCTTCTCTTCCTCTCCATCTCCTCTTCTTTTCCTCTTCTTCTTTTCCTCCTTCCTCTCCATCTCTTCCTTCCTTCCTTCCTTCCTCCTTTCATCTTCTCCATCTCCATCTCTTCCTTCCTTCCTCCCTCCCTCCTTCCTTCCTTCCTTCCTTCCTTCCTTCCTTCCTTCCTTCCTTCCTTCCTTCCTTCATTCATTCATGCCCTTCTTTCCTCCCTTATGAATATATACATGTGTGTGTGTGCCTCTCAGACGATCATCGACTACCTCTCCTATCGGGCGAGCTCAGTAGGCTGAGGGTGGATATAGTGGCACTCTCTGAGACGAGGAGGCCTGGCAGTGGCGAGACTAACAGTGGGGGTTACACCTACTACTGGTCCGGCATGAGCAATGGTCACCGTGTACGGGAGTAGCTATAGCCCCAGCAAACACAAAGACGGAGGGCCTCCGGAGGCCCTCCGTATGTCTTATCAGCGGCCCGACGGAAGTGTACGACGTAGGGCCGCTGGGAATTTGCTCAGAGGCTCACCGGCGGGCCGCTCCCAGCGGCCCGCCGTAGGGCATATGACCATTTGCCGCTGTTATATTAACTGATTGAGGAATATTTATGGTTATACTTTCTAAGTATATTGCAGATATAGTAATGTTTTAAGGGGTGTTGCACAACCCATTAGCCGATTAATAGACTAATGGGCTGTTCAACACTTATAAAAACATTGCTATATAATGCAATATGCTTAGAAAATTTAACCAGAAATATTCCTGTGTCGTTATCCAGTAATACGATGAAAAGGAGATTGCTAGGATCATAATTGCTACGGATATTGTTTATTTCATAAGTACAAAAACATTTTCGTTATTGAGTTTACATGCTGGTGTACGTGGAACACTGAACGGCGTGAACAGCCATGTAGAAGGATATAGGTTGCGGCGAACAACATAACAACATCCACCCACTCGTGCGTTTTCCAAGTAACTGATTATTTTCACTCAGACACAGCGCCAGGCGCCGTCAAGGAATTCCTAAAAAAACGTGTCGTACTGCAATTATTTATATTATTCAGTCTATTTCGATATAATGAAGGAGCGAAAACATGTTATAACTAAGTTCTCATTATGTTATCGACTGGTTAAGGGTGACAATTTAGGCCTTTTGTGGGTTTTAAACCCTTTGTAATTGCTATCGTACGTCTGGCAGTCTAGTACATTGATAGCTGGGAAAAGATTTCAAATAATATTCTATTCTAAATCATGATATTATTCATATGTTAACTCCATCATCTACAGATTCCTTATTAGGTGTACCGTTGAGTATTAATATGTGTTGATAATATGTTGGAAGTTATTGAAATAAGGGAAAATATGACCTTGTGTTATTCCGTAATAATCTTCGCCGCGGTTAATCAAGTGTTATTTTTATATGATACTATAGCTACACACACAGACTAACTGATAACCTTTTTCCATGTAAACTCCTTCCTATGTACGTATCTCATCTTTATTTCTATGTATCTCACGGTGTTCCTGATAAATTTGGAAATATTTGAAATAAACTGATATATGATAATTTCTATAAACTATTATAAAAACTTTTATAACAATTTTTAATAGCTTGAACAGGCCTAATAATAGTGATGGTACCGATATTGAGATACTATGTATATTACTGAGTTAATATATATAATATGAAATGAATATTTCCCACTTACAAATACGTACCAGCGCCCAGCGGGCCTCCGGAGGATTGACGTCAAGTTGCCACTGCTTGTCACTACTGATGTAATATTACATCAAGATAATCATATAACTGTTGTTTCAAAATGTTTACACATAGAAATATTCAATTCTTGAAATTCTGTACATTAATTTTCAACATAGAAAATTTATCCCGTCTGAAAATACACCAGCGGACCTCCGGAGGGCTGACGGAGGTAATTTTCCGCCGGCGGCCGCCGTTCGCCGCTCTACGGCCTACGTCGGCCCGCCGGTGATGGTTAGCTGGGAGGCATCTCCAGCAAACTGCAGCCGTCAGTTGCTGAGGTTACTCCGGTTGATGAGCGTATAATGCGGGTGAGGATGAAACACACTTTGGGTTTCATGTCTCTTGTTGCAGTGTACGCTCCTACCGAGATGCGTAAAACTGAAGAGAAGGAGATGTTCTACAACAAACTCGACTCTGTATTAGACCAGTGTCCTCCTCGGGACACACTCATTGTCTTGGGCGACTTCAATGCTACTACTGGCACTGTGAGAGATGGCTACGAGTTATGTGTTGACCCCATGGCTCCGGTACCAGAAACACCAACAGTTCTCTGCTTCTGAACTTTGCAAGGTCCAGAAGGTTGAGAATTGCAGGTTCTTGGTATCAGAGACCAGAGCTGCACCGCTGGACATGGTATAGTAATGCCGGAGGGGTAGCTAAGGAGATCGACCACATCCTCGTTAGTACTCGTTGGAGGATCCTTCAGAACTGCAGGGTTTACCGGAGTGCTGAGTTCTTTGGAATAAATCACAGACTTGTTGTTGCTACACTTAAGCTTCATGTCAAGTAAAGAAGAATCTCAAGAGGTAACCATACTGTGTTTCATCTGAGAAACTGAAGGACTTGACATGTGCTCATGAGTATGCGGTAGCAGTCTCAAATCGGTTTGATGTGCTCTGTGCTCTCGGGGACCCCGTAGAACTGTGGGATACCTTCAAACGTGAAACTCTACAGGCTGCCAAGGAGTGTATTGGGAGCGCCCGAGTTCAAGGCGTGGTTTTGTCTCGACGGAGACGCTGGAGAAAATCGAGGAGAGTCGCGCTGCCAGGCTGGCTGGGAACCGGGACCAGCACAGGGCTCTGTCACGCCGGACTAGAACCCTCCTGGGGAGAGACAAGGAGAGGTAGGTATGTCAGGAGTCTCGCTGAGGATGTCGAGGGTCATTTGAACGCTAATGACCTCCGACCCGCCTACCGAACCCTGAAGAAGCTCCGTTCCAAGTCTCCATCTCGGGCGAGTGCTATTCGAACAGCAGATGGGCGCCTCGTGTCGGACATGGATGGGCAGATGGTTCGTTGGGCTGAATACTTTGGGCAGTTGTTCACGGTGGACCCTCCAACTGAGCAGCTTCACACCACTGGGTTACAGGCAGTGGATGCCGATCCTCCCATTGACGAAACTGCACCCTCTCTTGACGAAGTCAGAGAGGCTGTAGCAAAGTTGAGGGGTGGAAAGGCAGCTGGTGTTTGTAATATCAGTGCGGAGCTCCTCAAAGCTGGGGGTGAGGCCATGATCCGCGGGTTGCATGCTGTCCTGACTGCCGTGTGGCAATCAGGTACCATTCCTCCTGACTGGAAAAGGGGGCTGGTCGTCCCTATCTGGAAAAGGAAAGGGGACCGTCAGGACTGCAACAATTACCGCTGTATTACACTGCTCAGCGTACCAGGCAAGGTGCTTGCCCATCTATTGCTGACACGGATTCGCAGTCATCTGGTGAAGCATTAGAGACCTCAGCAGTCTGGGTTCACGCCTGGTAAGTCAACAACGGACCGTATACTAGCTCTTTGTGTCCTGGTGGAACGCCGACGCGAGTTTCGACAGGGGATGCTTGCAGCCTATGTTGATCTCAAGAAGGCGTTTGACTCAGTGCATCGTGAGTCACTCTGGGATCTTCTGCGACTTCGAGGGATTCCTGCAAGGACTATTGGTTTGATAACTGGTCTGTATTCTGAGACTGAGAGTGCTGTGAAGTGTGGGGCAGGTGTATCCGGCTTCTTTCCTGTGAATACAGGAGTGAGGCAAGGGTGCGTCCTTGCCCCATCACTTTTCAACGCTTGTATGGACTGGGTATTGGAAAAAGGTAATAGATCAAAGTGATTGTGGAGCATCTGTCGGCAACACCAAGATCGCTGATCTTGTTTTGCTGATGATGCAGTAATCTTTGCTGAGTCGCTGGAGGTCCTGGTGATGGTTCTCGAGGCGCTGCACGAGGAGGCAAAGCCTTTGGGACTTGAGGTCTCCTGGCTCAAGACCAAGGTCCAGGTGTTTGGAGACTTACTAGATGAAGCAGTACAGTCTGTTCATGCGTGTGGCGGGGGACATTGAGATCTTGGAAAGTTTTACATACCTTGGTAGCGCAGTCCATAATGACGGCGGGTCACGTCAAAAAGTCTTACGGCGGATTGGCATAGCCCACGGTGTTATGGACTCGCTCAGCGGGAGTATTTGGCGTTGTCGGTACCTGTGCAGGAGGACAAAGATCGGATCTTCAAATCGCTTGTGATCCCTGTCTTACTCTATGGTTGTGAGACATGGACACTAAATAGTGACTTGAAGAGACGATTCAATGCCTTTGGTAATAAATGTCTTTGCAGAAACATGGGGTATCGCTGGGATGATTACGTGTCAAATCAGCGATTGCACCGTGAGACTGAACCGAGGCCTATTACCTGCATAGTCCGTCAACGCCAACTTCGGCTATATGGGCATGTGGCACGCTACCCTGAAACCGATCCTTCCCATCGGGTTTTATCTGTAAGAGACAATCCGGCGTGGAGGAGGCCAAGGGGCGCCCACAAGACTCGTGGCTGGGGCATGTTGATGTTTCTTGTCGAGAGCTGCTTGGTATGGGAAAGGAGCCTGCATGGGAACTCGCGCGTGGTGACCCCCGGGAGTGGCGTCGTAGGGTGGGCGAGGCGACGCGCCCCCGCGCGTATGCACCCAATGATTGATTGATTGTGTGTGTGTGTTGTGTGTGTGTGTGTGTGTGTGGTGTGTGTGTGTGTGTGTGTGCGTGTGTGTGTGTGTGTGTGTGTGGTTTGTGTGTGTGTGTTTACAAAAAAGGTAACTTCTTTCCATTATTAAAAAAAAAAGGTAACTGTCCATTATTAAAGAGGTAACTTCTTTCTATTATTAAAAAAAAGGAAACTTTTCTATTATTTAAAAAAAGGCAATTTCTATCCATATTAAAAAAAAAAAGTAACTTGCCCTTATTAAAAGAGGTAACTTCTTTCTATTATTAAAAAAAGGTAACTTCTTTCTAGTATTAAAAAAAAGATAACTTCTTTCCATTATTAAAAAAGGGTAACTTCTTTCTATTATTTAAAAAAAGGTAACTTCTTTCCATTATTAAAAAAAAAGGTAACTTCTTTTCCCTTATTAAAAAAGGTAACTTCTTTCTAATATTAAAAAAAAGGTAACTTCTTTCTATTATTTAAAAAAAGGTAACTGCATTCTATTATTTAAAAAAAGGTTACTTCATTCTATTATATAAAAAAATGGTAACTTCTTTCTATTATTAAAAAAGGTAACTTCTTTCTATTATTAAAAAAGGGTAACTTCTTTCTATATTAAAAAAAGGTAATTTCTTTGATTATTAAAAAAAAGGTAACTTCTTTCCATTATTATAAAAAAAGTAACTTATTTCCATTATTAAAAAAAGGTAGGTAACTTCTTTCGGTGCTACTATAGCGTGCGGTCATACCGGGACATTTGCACTATAGCGTGCGTCTACCGGGACATTTGCATTATAGCGTGCGGTCTACGGGACATTTGCACTATAGCGTGCGGTCTACCGGGACATTTGCACTATAGCGGGGCGGCTTACTACCGGGACATTTGCACTATAGCGTGCGGTCTACCGGGACATTTGCACTATAGCGTGCGGTCTACCGGGACATTTGCATTATAGCGTGCGGTCTACCGGGACATTTTACAGTATAGCGTGCGGTCTACATTTCTTACTCGCTACCTACACTCTACACTCTTACACTTCTCGCTGCAATTTACTATTGCTATATGATATTGTCTATTATACAGTAGAGAATTATAGAAAAAACAAAACTTTAGTAAGTAATTTATTAATTATCATCAAATAAACAAAATATTGTCTGATTTACGGAACAGCATTATAAGAAAACAAATATATCAACATTTTTCATTAGCGACTGTAGTAAATAATTGATTACACATACTTCATAATCACACATAATTCATAATTACACATACTTCATAATCACACATACTTCTTAATTACACATACTTCATAATTACACATACTTCATAATCACACATACTTCATAATTACACATACTTCACATTACACATACTCTATCACATAATCATGTACGTAGTAATTAATTGTAGTAACTAGTAGTAATAATAGTAAATAATAGTAGTAAATAATTGATTACATATACTTCATAATCACACATAATTCATAATTACGCATACTTCATAATCACATGAATCATGTAGTAAATAATTGTAGTAACTAGTAGTAATAATAGTAAATAGTAGTAGTAAATAATTTATTACACATTTCATAATCACACATAATTCATAATTACACATACTTCATAATCACATCAATCATAAATTGTAAAGGGTATACATGTTGAATATTAAATTAAATTAATGGCATTGCTTCTTATATCCTTTAACGATATACACTTTGTATATCATTTAGAAATGCCACAAATAAATCCTCTGCATCTTTTCGTAGCACTTTCCAGCAAAAATGATCAAGGTGTTATTGAAACAACTCACTACCAACGCCTCTCATTTGCTTTAGAATGCGTGTTTTGGCATCCAAACATGTTCGTTCAATCGCTTGCGTGTTTGCTCCTGTCACTGGATCCACATAATTTTCTTGATGGTTCACCGTAAAATGAGTGTAACCAACGGCATTTAGATTGCCATACGCAGGCCATTCATCGGAATGAATCACTGATCGGCAGCTTCACATTCCCGCTCAATGATGGGGATCAGAGTGTTTCTGTCACGTCGTTGCACATAAAAATACCGACAATCAGAGCCTTGCTTGAGACCAAAAACCCACGGACCATCAATTTTGGGTCCATGGTTCCTATGGTTTCGTACAACTGCATCACTGTCTTCGGAGAGAGGAGCCTGGTCGCCAGTTAGCATTCTCCCACGATTGTATTTCCGTCGACCAGCAAATCTTGCTTTGTCAATTTGGATAGAGTTTTCCACTGTGCCAACCATTTTACCTCGTGCGCGATGAGAAACAATGGTCCACACACTCTCGGCACATATTATACCAGTTCAGTCACAGTATTGAACGATTTTCCTGTTACAACTCACTGCTGTGTTCATGGGTATTTCTATTACAAAAAAGAACACCAGTTCTAAATTTCGCACAAACTCAGGTTACAGTTTAACTTGTTGTTGATGTCCACGTAATGGAAAAATGTGTTGCCTTTGCGAACAGAACGTGAGATTGGCACCCTCTGCGAGGACAGCGAAGCACAGGCCGATATTCCCCACCTCTGTCACGTTTTCCTTTTTCTTGCATTACACTGCCACAAACCGATGACACGGCTCTGCTTCTTGTGGTGTGTCCAGAAGATTGTTTCCACGTAAAAACTTAACCGCTGTTTCTTCTGTCAAGATGACACTTCTGTAGAATTCTTCCAACAGCATGATTATCTCGAAGCATGAACAGACTGATGTTCTCGGCTTGAATTTTAGGAGGATACTGAGACATTACTTCGTTGATTCTCATTTTATAAGGTTGAGTAGGGTCCCGGTACTCAGATCAGGTAAGGTCAGGTCAGGTGTGGACTTGTTGGAATGCACATTAAAGCAATGGGGGTAGTCAGGTCAGGTCAGGTCAGGCGGGATCTTTGTAGACCGCACGTTAGGGGAGCGTAGACTGACGGCCCGATGTAGACTCCACGCTATAGTAGCACCCCAGCCAGCACACTTACATGGGGCCCCATGTGGGATTTTCATGGTAATTGGTGGGCTAGGTGGGCATGGGTAAAGGATGGGGAAATCCATGGGCTATAGATGGGACCCATATGGGTTGCCCATAATAGTGGCATTTTTCCGAAGTGACAAAATTGCATAGCAAATCGTCCAATCGACTGAGAAAATACACCTAGAGGCAATTATTCAAATATATAGCCATGGTTTAGTAGAGGAATGTTACATGGGTTTTACCTGGGCTCTATGTGGGCTTCCCATATAGATATACATTTTTACCATCATTCCACAACTATGCAGTAGACTGTGAACGATTGCGATAGTATCGTTGAGGAAATAATTCTAATGTTTCGATGAACATGAATGTTTTGGAGATTTTTGTGCACAGAGATAGACTGTGTGTGTATGGGTTAAACATGGGTATACATGGGCTGCCCATATTATAAGTATATTTTTATAACGTCAATTAATTAATGACAAAACTGCATAGCAAATCGTCCAATCGACTGAGAAAATAAACCTTGAGGCAATTATTCAAATATATAGCCATGGTTTAGAAAGAGGAATGTTAAAGGGTTTTACCTGGGCTCTGTGTGGGCTTCCCATATAGATGTATAAATTTTTACCACCATTCCAAAAACTATGTAGTAGACTGTCTGAATGATTGCGATATTATCGCTGAGGAAATAATTCTAATAAGTTTCGATGAACATGAATGTTTGGAGATTTTTATGCACAGAGACTCACAGAGACAGAGATAGACTGTTTTGTGTATGGGTTAAACATGGGATATACATTATTATATATAGGGTGGAGTGAAAACACATGATTTTTTTTTTTCATAGAACTTGAATCGGCGATGTGTATTTTTGTGCATAGTAATGAGATAAACTTATTGTTAAAATTTTAAAACTTTCTATGTCGATTTTTAGACGTGTCACCATCAACTTGTTTTTAATATTAGATACAACATTTTTGCCATTAGAGAAAGTTATGTATGCAGCTTTCAGCTAGAGTGACTTTAATTATTTAAGGCCTTTGGCCTATTTCGAGTTTGAAACAAACATGTTTAATTATATTTGCATAAATACATAATTTATAGTCCACTCTACCCAGGTCCACCACGAGGAGGTAAGCTGCATGGACCCACCCCATGCCCATCCCATCCTCCCATCCAGTAGGCATTTGTTTTCTTAGGATTTGGTAGTCTTTCTTGTGTTATATGGGGCATTAGTTGTCTTGATTCAATCTGTACTTAACATACCCATCTCTTTTTTGTTTCCAATCACATGTTTTGAAGCCTTGGTCATAAGATTGATGTGACGCTCCACGGCTTGAGTGTGACATGAATATTTTGGTGGCGAGGCAACATTGTCACGAATGTTTCAAACAATACACTCTCACACATTCCTTGGTTAGAGGGGTTCATACACCACTTTCCAATCAATCATTGAAATATAGTCTCTTGCCTCAAAATTTAGTTCTGGTACTTGGAAGGTGCGTTTCTTTGGGGGTTCTTCCTTCCTGGCTCTCATGATCCTCCTACATGCCAGTTCTCGAATATGTGGCGCCTTGTCATAAAGCATTCCTGCTAGCAAATTCTCACTGTGTGCAAAATAGGCATTTCTCTGAATTACTGCATGTATCATTTTCCGCTCATTGTCTTGCAGTTCTTTAGTTAGTTCAATCATCTTGAAAATGTGCTGTGGACCACTGTGAAAATTAGGATTTGATTAATGGTAAACCACATTGATGCATATATCTTAACAATAAAACTCTGTTATCCTAGCAAGACTCTCTGATGGATGAGCTGTAGATATATATAGCCTGCAACTCGATTGCCATTGTTAGCCATCTAGAATGGCAGAGTTTTCCTGGCTGCTAGCTTCCAGACTAGTACTGCAATGACCATCTGTGATCGCCAAACAAATCTCATACATGTATTTCTGGTCATCACTGAGATCCTTAACAATGTCATCGTCCAGTTGTGGCATAGCAGATCTTATTTGATGAAAATTTGCAATTGGTTTATTTTGACAGTGGGGAAGCTCTTTTCCAATTGGTCCCGTAAATGATCTTGGTCCATGAGTTACTCCATCTAGTTCTTAAAAGAAGTGTCTCAGTGGCAGTTCATTGCAGTGCAAAAGACACACAAACCAATGTAATGCATGTCCTACATGATCCTCCAAAATTTTAATTGTTCCGTTTCTCCAGCCGGTGTTGACGCTTGTGCCATCACATCCCACAGCTAGAAGTTTCCCAGGGTCAATATTGTAGTCACTCAAAAACATTTGAATTGATGCAGCTACTGATTTGGCTGTTCCATCTTTGGGTGTCACATGCCCTAAAAATATTTGTCCTGGTTCTGCAAGGATAACAATATGTTCCTCTGTAACAGTCTTTCTGTGATAAACACCATCCTTCAATTATCTTGCGTAATCGTCAAATCTTTTCTACCATCAAAATATAGAGATGTAACCTCGTCTTGTTTTCCACTTTCAGCCATTGCTTCAGAACGACGTTGGGATCTAGCTCGTCTCAGTTTGTTCCTGTCGATAACGTTGGTACTGTCAGTGCTGCTTATGAGGCCCATATCTTGTAGGGTAGCAGTTGCTACTGCTGCAGCTGCCCTATCAGACAAGCTGTATCTGTCACACTCTCTAGCAACAGTTCTCAAAGGAGTTCGCATTTGTGTTGACTTTGTTGGGTTAGGTTTCAATCCTGGGTTATCATAATCCATGTCCACTGACTCTTCCACTGCCAGAGTCAAGCATGTCTTCATTTCAGTTGATTGAAACTTCCTTTTCTTGGAGTTTTCATACACCTCTACTTTTGTCTTAAGCTTCTGCTCTCTGTCTTGCTTCCTCTGTAATTTGGCTGTCTCTGCCTTATCCAGTGTAGATATATACATTTTCCGTTGCTTTCGCTGGTCTTTCAGAAACTCTCGTTCTGTCTTGGGAATTCTAATTCTTGTGGACAAAGGCAATGTTCTACATCTACACACTGGCAACTTGCTATGTCAAACAATTTAAGACTTGAATCAGCAAATCTCTGTATCTTTGCTTTGTTGATTCTCTTTATCCATTGCGATTCTTTGGAATCTTTAAGATTTGGTTTCTATATGCACTATGGTATCTGGAGATTCTGTCTGTTACTGACTTCAAGTTATATGTTGGGATAGATGCTGAATCCAGATACTAATCACCACTTGAGCTACTCTTCCTGAAACAATCTGCACATCTGGTTCTTTTTCACATTTCTGTTCCTCGTAATGTCTCATAATGTCCTTATAAGTGGGTAAACCCAGTTATGAGTCTTTCAGGTTGTCCAAATACAATATGTTCACTGTCACTTCTAGTAACATGCTTCACTTTCAAGTTCTTCGCCATCATATTGCTAATTTCTCGTTTGGCTTTGGTCTGTAGAAAAGAGAGAAATAGAAAAAAATTAAAAAGTTCTGCTGTAAAATATTCATATAATGTTAAATTTGAGATTTATTAAAAAATAGTAATTTAAAGGTATGTCGCCAAGAAAACACCTTAAACATGAAAAAAACTAATTTAAAAAAAAAATACATGAAAAGATAAAAACAAAAGCCTGAATGGTCAGAAAATTAGATTGTGTACCTAAAAAAACGGTTTAGCAAAAGTTCGTACCATAAAACAAAACCCATTCTAAGCTTTATGGCTAAAGTTTGACAATGTCTTTTATTCTATTAAATTTTAAAATACTGCACCGTGAAGTGGTGTTTTCAAAGAGCATAACATATGCATCGCCATTTTAATATGAAAAGTGGTACTTTGGCCCGCACCCCTATATAAAAGGGGCCCCCAATTAGAATAACTTTGTTTTTACGTTAAGTAATACAATTTTACAAAATTACCACTTGTGCAGTGTCGCTTCCAACTTACTATAACTCATTGTTGTAGGGCAAACTTAAATATGCCCACCTGGGGGCGGTGGGTCAATCCCGAACAGCTCATAACGATACTTGCCTATCCTAAGGAAATGGGCTCGTCTATGGGTAGCAAAGGGATCCGGTCATAGTGTTCCAAGAAATTTCCTCGTAATTCAATACAAACCCAAGAATATTAAAGACCCAATTGTCTAGTATTTTTCTGATTTGTTTTAGTTGAATAATTTACGTCGTCTCGGCAGCTAGATGGTCTGCTGTACCAAGACAGCTCTCTCACATACTCCCCTAGAATCTTGAAAGTGTTATATGTTGGCCGCGGCCAGCACTCCGGGAGGCGGAGTGACAAAGCCCGGCAAAGTCAGGTCCACTTCATGTGTGACAGCGGGGTTTTAAGAACAGAATTTGCACGCGCCAGGAAGTTCCGGTGAAACTATGAATTGTTTACTCAGGTTTGTTTATTTACGATTCCACTTCCCTACCAAGTGGGAGTGTATTACACTCACCTCTGTTGTATCTAAGAGACTTTTTCCTGCCCGTCCTCTGTCGGAGGACTTTGGGGCGTATGCTCCTGCAAAAATGCCCTCATCCGCTTCCCCTTTGTGCCTTTCCTTTTGGGAAAAACAGGTCAGGGGCCAGTTAAGGAAAAGGTATCATTAGGAAGATAGTAGGGGATTCATTTAGGTTCCCAAGGTAGCCAGGGTCGCCCCCAAAACAAAATCAAGCATTCTCATAATTAGGAAGAAGTGGCTTACTATTGTTTACTGAGTTGTTTGATGTGTTTGAATAATTGTCTAACCGTTGTCCCCCTGTAACAGAATTCTCTTCCCTTTAGAGAGCTCTTGTGTTTATAGTTAGGTAAGTAGACTCCGGTGGGGGTTACAAAGGTAAACACTAAGCTGTTCCACTGTTTCTGCTGTTTTGGCAAAAAAAAAAAGAAAAAGCGGCAACGGTTCCGATTCATTCAAACATAAACACCCGGAAATAGTTGTCGCACCAAGTGAGTTGTGGTGTTATCCGTAATTTTACCTGGCACAAACTTACTGAAGAAAATTAAGCAGCATTTTTGTTTACACTCTATTTCATTCTGAAAGTTTTCTCGAGCTTCCGTGCAAATCAAGTTTTATTTTATAGTACACTGGCTGGGGGAGGCTATGTTCCGTCGACGATATGTCCGCTTTTTTCCATCTTCTTGTACCATGACGCTATTGTCGACAGTATATACTAAACTTAACTAACTGACCCGTTAAAAAGAAAAAGGGACTACTCTACTGGACGTGTAGGTGGTAAGTTGGTTGGGTTTAGGTTAATGAGAAGTGATCATTAGGTTAGGTGCTATGCCACCGAGCGTCTTGTAACAAAAGCAATATTCACTATGGAGGAAGAGGAGAGTAGTAGTTTTTTGTTATTTTTTATAGTTTAAATGTAATAGATCATCTGCGTACCAATAAATGTCTTCTAGGTTAGGACTTTCTCTTAGTTTGGTCATTTTTTATTAAATCAAATAGGTACAAGTTAGCACGCAATTTTTTCACGAGATATGTCTCGAGTCTACAGTACACTAACACAATATTTATATTTTCCCTATATCTTGTGACTCCTGTATGTCTCTTTTTTGCACTTAAGAACTTTACTCAGTACCAATAAAAAAAAAGGGGAGACATTCAATCGTGGGTTTCTAAGGTGAGGTTAGCTTCGTTCATTCCATAAAAACCTTCCGGTAAATAGTTTTCGTCCGTCAAGTGGTTCGTGCATCCAGGACCTTTTAGACCTCGCAAATTAACCCCTTCTGAATGTTCATTCGAAAGCGTATTAGTGCCATTTTCTGTATTAGAAATCTGCAAGTCTGTCAGGGCGATCAGTTTTTTTCATACTACAGCGTTTCATAGCGCGTCCGTCGGTGGGGGCTGCTTTTTTACCAAGCTTCTGCTATGTGGCAGGGTGTGTGGCGTATACTATACTACGTACCGTACGGGCAAACCGCCGTTTCGGCTTGACTACTCATTTTGGGCTATTCCAGTGGAGGCCATTTTTGCGATTCCTGCCATTTTCGAACATCACTCCCTTTTCCCTTTCTATGGTTTATAGTATATATGATATACCGTTATCTTCGTAAATGTTTGTTCTATAATATTATCAAATAAAAAAACAGTAAAATGCAATAAAGAAATGCCATTATGCGAGAGTAAGAAATATGCATGAACTTAATATTCATTTGAACTCATCGCCATTTAATATTTTGCAAGAAAACATTTTAGATGCTAGCGATAGAAAAAAGCGGATTTTCATTAGCTTTCCATTGCTATATTTTGTGTTCTGATAAATGAATCATAACCATGCATAAATTAGCGTTAAACTAAAAAAAATAACATCATCTATCGGGATAATTACCCGATGGATGATGTTATTTATTTAGTTAACGCTAATTTATTCATGGTTCTAGTTCATTTATCAGAAAATGAAATATAGCAATGGAAAGCTAATTAAATTCTGCTTCTATTGATATGTTGCATGTAAAAAGTCTTCACGCAAAATATCAAATTGTGATGAGTTTAAGTGAATATAAGTTCATGCATATTTCTTCAGTCTCATAATGGAATTTCTTTAGTGTATTTTACAGTTTTTTATTTGATAATATTATAGAAGAAACATTCACGAAGATAACAGTGTATCATTTATACTGATATGCCATAGTCTACTGTATTCATGGAACACTTTTTACTTCCCGATACGATTGACGATGTTATTTTTTTAGTTAACGCTAATTTAGGCATGGTGGTAATTCATTTATCAGAAAAAAAATATATCAATGGAAAGCTAATGCAAATCCGCTTCTTTCTATCGCTAGCATCAAAAATGTTTTCTCGCAAAATATTAAATGGTGAAGAGTTTAAGTATATATTGAGGTCAGCATATTTTTTCACTCTCTCATAATGGCATTTCTTTAGTGTATTTTACGTTTTTTTATTAGATAATATTATAGAACAAACAGTTACGAAGATAACGGTATATCATATATACTGATAAACCTTAGGAAGGGAAATAGGGGTGATGTTCTTAAAATGGCAGGAATCGCAAAACTGGCCTCCACTGGGTCATGGGGCGGGTTGGCGCGGGGCACGAGTAGCAAGTCCAGTATAGAGTAGTCTTTGCCACAAAGTATACCTAACCTAACCTAACCCTAACCTAACCTTAACCCCCAAAGTTTTAAAACCTAACCTAACCTAACCTAACCTTTTAGCAGCCGCTGATGGTCCACAGCAGCCGCGGTGCATAGAAGCCTTGGATGGAACATAGCAGCCACCAGTGGTAAACATATCAGCCACTGGAACATATCAGCCAACGGTACATAGAGGCCTGTTCCCCTACACTGCCTCTACAAAGTCAGATTTTTTTTTTGAAAACTTGTAAGCCAAAGGCAAAGGCTAGGAGGTTAATACGTTAGGTTAGGTTTAGTTTATTTAGATTTTTCCGTAGATTAGGCCACTTTTTTGAGGAAGATAAATGCCTCTTTTTTTTTTTTTTTTTTTTCCGCCACCCAAAAAACCCGTTTCCCGACCACAGGTCCCCGAGTGAAGGGTGAGGGGAAGATGTTAAGTAGTTCAGTTCAGTTGTTGGTCGGGAGTCAGGGCCTTTTTCAACGGCACTCCTCGACGTGTTTCTTCTTGCTGTCTGGGTCTTTAATCAGTTTTCTTCTCTTATTCTATCTTATTAGTTTCTTTCTTTTTCTTTCTTCTTATTTTCTCTGGTCATCCAAAAACTGTTGTTTGTTCTTTTTGCTTCTTCTACATTCCCCTCTCCAAACAAATACTCCTCCACTATATCTCTTACTCCCCTAGGTAAGGTTGTTGTAGTCTCACATTTTTCTTTTTTTCATTACTGTAGGCTGGGCACCATAACACAAAATGTTTTAAGTCCTCCTTTTCTGCCCACGCAAAAACACATGTTTTTTCTTCTCCCCAGAACCTCCTTCTGTCATTTAGTTGTAGGTTGTTTGTCCTGCACTTAAACAGTAGTTCTGAAGCTGGGTCATTACTGTATACTTTTTCTCGGCCTCCCTTCTCTTTTCTCCATTTTCTATATATTTTCAAACTGTTTTTTCATTCATTTCATTCACCCATTCTCTTGTGTTCAACTCTCTCATTTTTTTCCTTATACTCTCCTTCGTCTCACACCTCACATCCTGGTTCATGACTCCAGTCTTTCTCAGATCTTTCATTACAGCTTGCATCCATTTATTTTGTCTTTTCTCAATCATCTCCACTCCTATCCTTTTCACTAGGTCATTCCCGTCTACTAATACATACCTCAAGTAAAAAGGGTTGGAGTTATTGTGCAGTTTACTGTTAACTAACCTAACATGGGCATTGCTTACGTAACCTATCATCATTGGGGGGGTTTCGTCCCCCAGAATCCCCTTGTGTTATTTTTCATTTCCGCCAGCTGTTGTAGGGGTTAGAAATACTCACTTATGATGCGAACGAAACGTTCAGGATACTAAAGACAACCGATCATGCATTGGTTAAAACTGCACATATACATATGTACTAAAACTGCATTTGGTAAATTTCCAGTTTGACACCGAATTAATTTTGGTGGACGAAACAATTTTTTTATGGTGAGTTTTCTATGCGAGGCAAGGCATTCACACCAAGCAGAGTGGCGTGGGGGGGCTGCGTGGAATGGTGTGGAGCTTTATTGGCAGTTAGCAAGCCCTGGTGGAGATGATGTCGCTGCGGTGCTTGCTGCCGCTGCACCGTCAATGGCCACCGTCAGGCAGGTGGTCAAACAGCCGCCCATTGTGGAGGGATCCCAGCAGGTGAAGTGCACACGTGTAGAGGGACTATAAGTAACTATATATTGCCTCATGTAATTGCCTGTGATAAAAGATATATTGCCTCATGTAATATGCCTGTGATAAAAGATACATTGCCTCATGTAATATGCCTGTGATAAAAGATATTTTCCTCATGTAATACACCTGTGATAAAAGTAATGATAATAGTGGGCGGTTTCAGGTGTTACTATTATCAGGTGAAGCGGTACAGGTGTACTATTATCTATTAGCAGGTGAAGTGCCAGTGCCGTTTCTAGCCTTTTGGGGGCCTTGTGCGAAATGTTGTTTGGGGACTATTTTGTAAAACTATGGTGGGGAATTTCTAGCCTTTTAAAGGGGGTCTGGGGGCACGCCTTTAGTATGTAAATGCATAAATCTGATGCATTTTAAGAGGATAATAAGAGACTAGATTAAAAAAAAAATAATAATAATGGCAGCTTGGGGGCCCCTTGGTTGTTTTTGGGGCCTATGCAAGAGCGTAGTTCGCACATAGTAAGAAACAGCCCCGTGAAGTGCAGACATGTAGAATGACTAGAAATCACAAAATATTTCCTCGTGTAATATGCCGGTGATAAAAGATATAATTTAATGAGGATTTTGTGTGTTTGAAATGTGTGGTGTTCATGGTCATTATTGTCTGTGCCGCAGATCCTGCCCCTGGAGGTGAGTGTGCTGCAGGTGTTCTACGTGTATGCGCAGCAGTGTCCCGGGTCTCAGCTGGGGGAGTGCTGGGTGGCCACTGCTGTCCATGGTGAGGGAGGGAACGCTCACACTCTCCCCCCGGCACAGCTGGTTCTCCTAGCCATACTTAACGAATTTGTGCAATGAGCGCCAGCCTTACAGGAGAAGAAAGATGTCAAAGAACTACAGGTCAGAATGTTGTCATCTGTTTTAACCCCTTCACGCCCAGATTTTTCCTTTGCTGTATAAACTTATCTGTTGTCAGTCATAAAATAACGAAAACTAACTTAATATACTAAATTAGCTAGTGGACAAGGATACTAAACAGGTCATATCTATAAAATATTGCTTATATTAATTAAAAATCGTCTAATGGTACCCAAATTACAGTGGAAATTACATTCTGGGTCTCAAAGGGTTTAAATCAGTAATATCCTGTGTCCCCTGAATCATGACTGCCACAAACATCAACTGTGATCTTTGTGCCAAGTTACTACTTTTTGCATTTTCCCTGTGCATGTTTACTGTTTTGTAGAAACTCCTTTATAGAAACGAAGGGCCTCCGGAGGCCCTCCGTCTTTTTGGTTACTGGGATAGTTCCATAAGCCCACCTGGGACCCACATAGGTCCCATGTTAAGCCCACCGGGTGGTCCGAGACCACCACATAGGGCAGCCCACATGCGGCGCACACGGTGCGCGCGGACAAAGCTATATGGGCCCCATGTGAGATGCCCACATGGGGCACATATAGTAGCCTACATGGGGCCCACATGGGTCCCATGTTCCGGTGCTGGCTGGGACCCTTCTTTCCATTATTAAAAAAAAGCCATACTATTAATTCATTAGTGAGGAGGAGATGGGACTCCGTGTGTGTGAGTGTAGGATCTCCAATACAAAGGCGACTAAAGCAAGTAGGAGTCCGAGGAGAATAGCAGGAAAAAACCTTGGAGATGGGGGAGAGAAAGAGGAGATGGTTGTCTCCTTTCTCATCTCCTCCTCCTCCTCCTGTTCTCTCCCTCCTTCTTCCTCTTTCTTCCTTCTCTGCTCCCATTTTTTCCTTGATTCCTCGTTCGCTTCCTGCAGTGAATCCAAAACCACTTCTTATGCAAACCAGCCTGAAAAATATCCTGTTTTAGGTATATTATTTTATTTGGGGTTTTTTTTAGGTTTACTTTTTGGTTATATATGGATAATTAATTTTTTTAAAGTTTATTTAGGTCTATTTTGGCAATTTTCGGTTATTTTAGGTTTATTTTAGGTTATTTCAAGTTTATTTTAGGTTATTTAAGAAAGAAACCGAGAAATTAAACACGTCACCTTAAAAATAGCTCAGAAAACGTACAGGTATCTAAGAAAACATGTAAACAAATTTTTAATTTTTAGGGTAGACTCATGTAATTTTATACTTGCCTCTATGGTACTCCAGGCGATACGGTTGATATGGGAGACGTAGGGCGCGTCATGGGGCACGATCAATCCTGCAGGGCTCGGGAACACGTCGTCCCTGCCCACGTACAGCCGTTCTTTACCCGTGGCGTCCGTGTAATCAGTAGTAATCTTATTTTCCAAGTATCGGCGACCGACCATATGCGCCTCCCTTGAAAGAGAGAGAGACAGTTATGAGTACTTGCCTTCGTAATTTTTAGTAAGAGAGAGAGAGAGGGAGGGAGATATAATAACAGTTAAATTTAACGTAGAATAGTTATGGGTATTTGCCTTCGTAATTCTAGTAAGAGAGACAGGGAGAAAGAAAAAAAAGTAAATATGAAACAGTACTTGCCTTCATAATTTTTAGTAAGAGCACGTAAGAGAGAGAGAGACATCCCACAAACTACAAATATATCAATTGTATATTATATAAATATAATAATTATAATATTATATAACAACAATTGGTGTCAAGACCGGGATATTATTTTTCATGTATATCTATTTTTAGTCGCGTAAAGAGAGAGAGAGAGAGAGAGAGAGAGAGAGAGAGAGAGAGAGAGAGAGAGAGAGAGAGAGAGAGAGAGAGAGAGAGAGAGAGAGAGAGAGAGAGAGAGAGAGAGAGAGATCATTTATAAAACACTAACCTCTTATATAAGGCTTCTGTCAGTCCTATAGTCATGTTAGGAACGATTTGTATAAGGCGACCCACGGCTCTTAGTTGCGGCGATTCTGATGCTATATAGGAATCCCTGTGTTCTGCTGCATAGGGGCTCACTGTAATCCTGAAAACACACACATACATACATACATAATTGTAATTGTATAGGTGCAATTTAAACCAATACACGATCGATAGTTTTAAGTATCGTGAACGTTTCTTTCTCATCATAAGGAGTATTTATAACCCCTACAACTGCCGTCGGAAATGAAAAAGGACGCGGGATGTCTGAGGTTGTGAAAGCCCCCAGTGAGGTTAGGTTACGTAATCAATGCCCAGGTTATGTTAGTTAACTCGTACGGGGGTATGAGAGGATGTCAGGAGAGTATTTGTTAATAAGGAGTATTGGTTGAAACTGCATATTTACCATTGTAATTGTGTAATGCAACAATAGTGGCGTAAAAAGTAATAGTGGCGTAAAAAGAACGAAAAAATGACCTGTCCACGAACGCCACCAAAAAATTGTCTCATAATGTAAAAAGGAAAAAACCCGTGTATATTAATGTAAAAAGAAAAAGAAACTATCTACACACGCACTAGTAATGTAAAAAGAAAAAAATATAGTCTACATGATTTAAATGTAATAATAGTGCCGTAAAAGCAATAATAATATAAAAAGCACAAACCCACCTGTGTACATTCGAACTAGTAATGTAAAAAGAACAAAAAAACGTATCTATTAATATAAAAAGGAAAAAAAAACCTGGCTAGTAATGTAAGAAGCAAATCAAATGTGTACATACGAACTAGTAATGTAAAAAGAAGACAAAAAAATTACCTGTCCACATAGGCCACCAGTTCTCGCAAAGACTCAATCATCTTCTAACCATGACCCCAGGAAAGGCAGAAGAGGAGGAGGAGATTGAAGAAAGACAGTAATAATGATGAAAGTAATGATTCAATAATAATGTAAAAAGCACACAAAAATACCTGTCCACATGATTTAAATGCTATAAGAATGGCGTAAAAAGTAGTAATAGTAAAGTAAAATCAACAAAAAATACGTCTATACAATGATTTAATTGTAATAATAGTGGCGTAATAAGTAATGCTAATATATAAAAGCAACAAAAAAGTACCTGTTCACATAGGCCACCAGTTCTCTCAAAGACTCAATCCGCTTCGGGTACTTGGGTAGCGTTAAGACCGCCGTCAAGTTCCCGTGATACGCCGCCCCGAACACCAGGGCGAAGAGCATCCAGGCCCCCAGCAGGAGCCTGTAGGGCGGCGCGGCAGGCAGGGGGCCGGGGAGGTTTTGCGCCAGGAGGATGCGTAGTGTTCTGTCCACGGCGCGACCCTCCCGCCGAAGTGCCTGAAGGGGGGGATTTAGATTTTTTTTTTTTTGGGGGGGGGGAGGAGGTGGAGATTTTTTTTTATCTGTTAGTTTTTTGTTTATTCTATTTCATAATTTTGTTGATTTGATGGAATGTTTTTTTTTTTATTTATGAAGATATTTTTTTTTATTTTTTTTTATGATCCATGTTTTTGGTTTATTTGAAGGAAGGAGGGTTAGAATATTTTTTTTTATTAAGGTTTTTTGTATGATATATTTGTATATTCTATTTCAAGATTTTTCGTTTATTTGTTAATTTATTCAATTTTTAGTCATTCATAGAAATTAATGAACTCGATAATTTATTTCTACTTTATAAACTTGTATTCATATATTCTTATCTATTTGCCTCATATTCAGTCTACTTTATTATTATTACTATTATTTTACATTATTATTATTATCATCATCATCATCATTGCATTTCTACTTAACCATCACTCACTTGCGACAAAATAACAAAGAAAAAGTGGAAATCATCCTTCCATCGTAAATTAATTAGAAATAATCACAATTTCATTCCACATCTTGAAGTACAAATAAATAAATAAATAAATAAATAAGTAACTAAAACAAAGACATTATTATAACTCACCAGATTTTAATTATAGGAAGGAGTGAGTGATGTAATTAACAACAAATACATGACAGGCTGCTTAGTGTAATTAGGGTTGTGGTTTTACTGTTGTTGTCATTATCGATTGCAATTACGATATTCCGAGAAGTACAACCGAGAAGTCCCGGGTTCGATCCCGGGCGGAGCGGAGACAGATGGGCGGTCTCCTTAAAACCCGAGCCCCTGTCCACCCAGCAGTGAATGGGTACCGGGTGTTAGCCGGGGGTTGTGACCCGCCTCCCGGGATGGTGGCTTCCCCAACACTAAGGATGAATGATAAAAAAGGTAGATATGGAGACGGGGCCATACGAGTGTAGCTCAGCCCCTGTAAAATACAACTAGATGAATACAACTAGATGATGAATACACACACACACACACACAACCCTACCACACACACACACACACAACCCTACCACACACACACACACACTTACCGCTTTTAGAACCACAGGTAGAAGACACACTAGTAACAGGGTCGCCAGCCACACAGCGCCAGAGAGAGGTAGATACAGACTCAGCCAGCTTGGGGAGACCAGGGGCGTGGCCAGTGCAAAGGCCATGCTTATGTAGTCAAAGGGGTAAGTGAAGTCGTAGAGTTGTAGACGTGTTTGTAGGAGGATGTAAGGCATTGGTACTAGCATGGAACGTCCTGGGGTGACCTGTGATGTGACCTGTTTGTGTTGGGGAAAAGGGTGGTTGTGGGGATGGAGGGGGAATGGGGAGGGGAAGGGAAGAGATAAGGAGGAAAAGAGAAAAATGGAAGGGGATGATGGGAGGGAAGGGAAGTAAAGAAAGGCAGGGGAGAAGAAAGAAACGGGTGAGGGTATGGGGTGGTAGGGGGAAGAGAGGAATGAAGGGTAAGGAAAGAGGGAAGGGAAGGAAGGAAATGGGGAAGAGATGAGAGAAAGAGAAGAAAGAAAGGGAGGGGAAGGGAAAGAGATAAGGAGAGGAAGGAAAGAAGGGAAGGGAGAAGAAAGAAATGGGGAAGAGATAAGAGGAGGAAGAGAAGAGAAGAAAGGAAGGGAAGGGAGGGGAGAAGAGAGATGGATTAGTTTTCATGTTGATAAAGAGATAATTAGTCTATTAGTGAAATAATGATATTAATGATACAATAATTGCATACTAATATAGAATGATTAATTAGTTAACAGGTAACAATTGATAACAGTTAATAGATAGATAGATAAACACTGATACATTACATCATCCCAGTAAATAAATAAAAGGAGGAATAAAATAAGATATATAAAAGGAGGAATAGGATAGATAGATAATTAAAGAAAAGGAGGAAAAATAAAGAAGTCAATAAATGGAGAAAATAGAAGAAATAGGAAAAATACAAGAGTAAATAAATTAAAAGAAGAAAATAGGATAAATATCAGAGTAAAGGAAGGAAAAATGATCGGAGAAACAGGATAGTAATAGCAAAGGAGGAAAATAAGCGTAAATAAAATAAAAAGTAGAAAATTGATAAACCTTTTTTTTTTACATCACAAAGGACAAAACAAAGAGTATCACAAAATACTAATATAAATAATTAATAAACCAACAGCTAGATTGTTAAAACACCATTGATAACAGTTAACCCCTTGAGACCCAGAACGTAATTTCCATTGTAATTTGGGTAGTACCATTAGACGATTTTTAGTGACTATAAGCAATATTTTATAGCTATGACCTGTTTAGTATCCTTGTCCACTAGCTAATTTGGTTTATTTTGTTACTTTTTCGTAATCTTATGGCTAACAACAGGTTATTTTATATAGCAATGGAAAGACCTGGGCGTGAAAGAGTTAATAGATAGATAGATAAGCACTTTAATACCTACATCATACCAGGTCGCGCTAGGCAGAAGTGTGACAGAGAAATTAAGTTTGTGAGCCATTGTGGAGAGTAGCCGAGCGTAGGACCCCTTGAATACTGTGGTGATGTTGGCGGTGGTGGTGGTGGTGGTGATATCGACATCCTGCCCCCAGTCAGGCATAAAGTTGAGAGCCGTGATATTAACTATGCCGCCGTGGAAACTGTAGAAGGTGTTGTTGTAGAAGTAGTTGTTGTGGTGGTTGTTGTAGTGGTGGTTGTTGTAGTAGTGGTGGTGGTTGCAAATGATCAGTAAGTCTCGTTTTTGGAGTAGAATTAGTTGTAGGTAGTAGAAGTAGTAGTAGCAGTGGTAGTATAGTAGAAGTAGTAGTAGTAGTAGTAGTAGTAGCAGTAGTAGCAGTAGTAGTAGTAGTAGTAGTAGTAGTAGTAGTAGTAGTAGTAGTAGTAATAGTAGTAGTAGTAGCAATAATAGTAGGTGTAGTTCTACTTAAATCAATGACAAATATATATTTCTTCACTTTTCCAATCAAAATATAATCCAAATATAATCTAACCTAAAATATAAATCTAAAATCAGTCACAATCTAAACTCTTACTTGGAATATTTATCGGAAAAGAGAGGAAAGGGGCGAGAGAGACAAGACCATCTGCCGGCGTCCACGTAGCCACCTGTACCACCTGTCCTGCACCACCTGGGGGGCTGTACGGCAGGTAGACATACACACCACACCTGTAATTAACAAGGAAACTGTAAAACACACACACACACACACACAAAACACACACACACACACACACACACACACACACACACACACAACACACACACATATACCACAGAGACACACACACACACAACCACACACACAACAGGACACAAATAATACAAAAGAGAAAATTGTAAAACCTATGATTTTTTTTTCCATTTTCAAGATTAATAAGGAAAAAAATTGTACATATAATCCCAAAACACACACAAAAACACACACAATAGATAAACAAAACTTAAATGCCGATGATTTTTTTAAAATTTTCCCAGGTTATAAGGATTTTCTTTTAAAATATAAAACCTTTTTTTTTTTTTTTTAAATTCCTTAGATTTTTTTTTTTTTTTTCCCTTTTGATTTTTCCAAATTTTCCGGGTTTTACAAGGACTGCATTCATATTTCAAGGCCCAATGGGGTGGAGAAGGGCGGGGGCCCGGGGTGGGGGGGGGAGGCGGGGTGAAAACCAAAAACCCGCTTTGGCCAAATTAGCACCCGCGTACCAGAAACCCCCCCTCAAGAGGCGTGGAGGAGAGAAAAAATCCTACTCCCCCACCACCACCCCCAAACCCCCCACAGCTGTCTCTTAAACTCCGTTAAAAATTTGGAACATTACATAGGTAAGTAATTACAAATTATGCATACATTCTCCCCCCGGTTTCATTCAAAAATTCTTTCATTCTTACGGCTTAAACTTTATACATCCCCACCCCCAAACCGAAAAAAGGGTTCCTTAACTCGGGGTATAAAGGGGGACATTATACATAGGTAAATAAGAACCCAATTTTAATTTTATAAATACATTCCCCAAAAAAAAACAAAAACAAAAAAATTTACCGGGCCGTATATTAGCTAGGAGGGGGGTTTGAGGTTGTCAGGTGTGGGCGGTCTGGAATTACACCCACGGGGGCCCCCCCCAAACCCCGGGGGTTGGGCCTTGGGAAAAGAGAAAGGGGGGGGAAAGGTTTAATGGAAGAGGTAAAAATAAAAATTTTCCCCAATTTTATAAAGGTCATTTTAGTCGCCTGGGTTTTTTACCCATTACTTTTTAAAATTATAAAATTTTAATATATAATTATACCCCTCACCCTTAGGGTTTAGCAAACAAACCATTACCTCTTCAAAAGGGGGGGGGGGAAAACAAAAAACTACCTTACCATACAAAACTCCCAAATCTCTATTTGAGAGGGGGGTTTTGGTTTGAAATTTCCCCCAAACCCCCCTGATAAATGGAAAGACTAGGGGTTTGTGAAGGGGGGAAAAGAAGGTATTATTAAAGGGAGCGAATGGGGACAAATTTAAAAAGGGGGGTATTGAAGTAATTCGGAGAAAAACGGAAAATTTGGGAAATGCCGGGGGTCGTTGGCATTTTTTAACTCATTTTTTTTAAAATAATTTGGGGTTCAAACTGGAAAAAAAAAAATGGGGGGCTTATTTCACTGGTTTAAAAACACAAAATTTATAATTTTAAAAAACTTTTTCTTCTATATGTAAGTTTTAGAAGCCTGATTCTTTTAGAACATTGTATAAAAACCAAAAAACCCAAGTAGGTTATAGTTAAAGGAGGCGAGGTAAATGTTACTCTATGATATTATACAGTCAATAACGATGTTTAGAAGTTATCTATACCTAGGCAGTCATTTTTTCCCTTTTTATTATTGTGTATCAATCAGATAGAAAGCCGGAAGTGCAATGAGTCGACGCGTGAAGTGGCAATGTTTGATTCAATCTCCCCCCACAATCTCCCCGCCACCACTCCCCGCCGCGGCGTGTCGCCTCCACAATTATAACCTACATTGTCGCAGCAACAAGCGATTTCGGCATTCTTTATTCTTCGTTTTCCAAGGCTTTGCTTTTTGTATTTAAACAAGCGTTTGCCAGACGCAGCAGTACTATCTTAGAAAACAGTGTGAACATCGCCCAAATTTTACATGCTACAATAACATGTAAAAAGTATATTAAGCTTTGCTACTCGAGGCGAGTAATTTGCATTAAATTGCTATTATAGAACGTTCCATCGTAATGCATGTCATCCATATAATTAGTAGAACAACAGAAGAACTATATTTTTTGGTATTCAGCTGCGGTGCATCAATGTTTATCGCGAATTAATTTATGAAAAATATTATTCGCGGAGCCAAAACACAGTAAACCAACCTTTGAGTTTAAAAACTGCCAGCGACCACTGGATTTCTCGGGGTTTCAGATCATTGGAATTAGGGGAAGGTTACTTGATGAAGGGGAAAAAACAGAAAGGAAGGATGAGAGAGAGAGAGAGAGAAGAGAAGAAGAGGAGAAAAAGAGAGAGAGAGAGAAGAGGGGGAGGAGGGGAGATAGAGAGAGAGGAAGGAGAGAGAGAGAGAGAGAGGGAGAGAGGAGAAGAGAGGAGAGGGGCTTTGGTAAATTTAGATAATGAATTGATAACAGGTTTTAGGTTTACAGGTAACTAACAGATTAATTAAAATAACTTACAGGTGTGATTTTGCTACTACTACCACTACTACTATAACTACTACTACTACTACTACTACTACTATTTACTACTACTACTATAACTACTCAATACTACTACTACTACTACAAACTATAACTTTTACTACTACTACCAATACTATATTTACTTTATCACTACTACAAAAACAACAACAACTACTACTACTACTACTACTATAACTATTTATCCCTACTACCACTACTATACTACGTTATCACTACTACTACAACAACAACAACTACTATAGTAAGACGCCGCATGCGCATTTTGCGGGGGTCACCCGGGGTTTGACCAGTGTGACATTGCTAGGTGTGTGGTCTCAAACCACATACCAAATTCAACTTAGTCGGTACAGCCGTTCTCAGCTATAGCAAGAAAAAACTTTGGGTCTGACACCCTCACGCGGCACGCGCCACGCGCCATGCTGACCCCTCACGTGAGACAAAATATGTCAAGCACAAAAAGGATTGAATAGAGACATCAGACATCAGTATCAGAGGCGAAGACCCGCTTGTCAATCGGAAGCGGGATCAAAAGATATAAGCCGAAAAGCGTGAAGGTAGGGTCGGAACGGGTCGGGTCGGGCCGGGCCGGGTCGGGTCGGCCCGCTTGAGTGAGAAAAATTCCGTTTTCCACCGAGGACTCACGAGCGCTTCCGCTCGCTCGTAACTACGCTACTATCTACTACTACACTACTACTTTTACTTTCTACTTCTACTATTACTACAACTAACCACATACACTACTACAAAACTAAATACTATACTTCTGTTTTTTGGAAGATCAATGTTTTATATGATTATATTCTTACCTGTTGGAGGAAGAGGAGGAGGGAGGGAGGAAAGGGGGAGGAGGAGGAGGAGGAGGAGGAGGAGAGGAGGAGGAGGAGGAGGGGGAGGAGAGGGTCAGGAAGAAGACGGTAGTGAAATATCTTCCTCCTTCATCATTAATTACTTCCCTCAAAACCTTTTCCGTCCCTCGTATCACCTCCGTCACTCCTGTAGACAGAAGACAGACAGAAAAAACAGACAGCAGACAGACAGAGACAGACAGAACAGACAGACAGACAGACAGACAGACAGACAGACAGACAGACAGAGAAAAGACAGACGAAGACAGACAGACAGACAGACAGACAGACAGACAGAAGACAGACAGCCAGACAGACAGGAACAGAGACAGGGACACAAACATATAGACAGACAGACAGACATACAGACATAGACAGTCAGGGCAGACAGACGACAGACAGAGACAACCAGACAGACAGACAGACAGACAGACACACAAAAACAAAAGAAACAGAAAGACAAAAAAAAAACACACACACAAAAAAAAAAGGTCAGAATAGATAAAGAAAAAACATTTGATAATAGTATACCAATGTCATCTATATGTTACACTCTTCAATTAGTCTGTTATTCAGCCCTAATCAATAGCAAGTGACGGTAACAGGTTAATTATGTAGCACAGGTAACATTGTAACACCTGTGGCCCGCCTATGTCACCTTCGATTAGGGGGAAAGGCAGGTGAGAGGTGAGAAGAAGATAGATAGATGATAGGTAGATTTTTTTAGCAGTGCAATTTTTAACATCACAGCTGGGCGACCAAAATGTCTCCCAGTGATGGAAAACTGTCGCCCAGTAAGAACAATTTTAAGCTACTGGGCGACAAGATATTTGTTCATAAAATCCTTCCTGGATACAATGGTTCATCTTATCTGTGTGTGTTAGATCCAGAAGTGCACTCTTATTACTGCATATGATCTTTATTTATATAATACACAACATACAAAAGGGTGAAGTTGATGTATCCAAAAAACTGTTTTAACAGGTAGACCTTGACCTTTCTGGATATCCAAAGAATGTCGCCCAGTAAGATTTGCTTAAAAAATGCACTGTAATTTAGGGTAGTCAGTGTGGGAATGTGGGGAATGTGTAAAGGTATACATGTGTATGTGTATAAATGTAAAATGTATGTGTAAATGTATAAAAGTAGATGTAAAAGGTAGGTGATATAAATTGGTTGAAAAGAAGGGAGCTGACAGAAATTACTTGCAAAGAAGAAAGAAAAGAAAATTTATAAAAAGAGGAATTGTTTAACGAATGAAATATGGAAGAAAGAAGAGGACGTTTTTTGTTGTTGTTTGAAGATGAGAGAACAAAAAGTGATCGATTGGAATAAGAATAGAATTGATAGAAAGACTTTAAACCGTCGATTAGGGGAGAAAGGCAAGGTGAGAAGGCAAGGTATAGATAAATAGATAATAGATAGATAGTTAGAAGATATATGATAGGTAGATAATTTAGTATAAAAGTAGTTAGTATGGAATGTAGGGAATGTAAAAGAAAGAGTTGTTAGAAATTCATGTGATAGGAGATAGGTAATAGATAGATAGATAGATAGTTAATAGATAGATAGAAGATAGATAATATAATAGGTAGATGATTTAAGTGAATTACAGGGTGAATGTGGGGTATGTTAAAGAAAATGGATATGATATAAATTTAAGAAGGGAGGTGAAAGGGAAGGGGAAGGTTTATTTTAATGGGTTTTAGGTTATTTGAGGTTTATTTTTTGGTTATTTTAGTTGTTTTTTAATTTTTGGTTATTTTAGGTTTATTCTATTTAGTTTTAGGTTATTTGAGGTTATATAAGGTTTATTTTAAGTTATTTTAGGTTTATTTTATTTAGTTTTAGGTTATTTTATTTAGTTTTAGGTTATTTTAGGTTTATTTTATTTAGTTTTAGGTTATTTTAGGTTTATTTTATTTTATTTTCAGTAATTTGAGGTTATTTGAGTTTTTTTTTTGGTTATTTGAGGTAAATTAGGCGAGAAGAAGATAGATGATAGGTAGATAATTACAAGGTAGTCAGTGTGGTGGTGACGTGAGTAATGTAAAAGAAGAGGACGATGATAGGGAAGAAGAGGAAGATAGTTTAAAAGAAGGAAGATGGTAGAAATTAGTTTAAAGTAATCGTCCAGACCATTTCATCATTCCTGATTTGATGTAATTAGAGTATAGCCATTATCGAGTGTATCAACAATATGTTGTCACTTTTTGCATCCAGTCAGCCGTTTTTTAATAATCCGCAATCAAAATCTGTAAATTCCCCGAGCTTCGAAAACGCTGCTGGTAACTGGCAGACGATGCGCCACGGCTCGGTGACGTAACAAAAGGAAGGCTCCTCTTCCCGCGCTGCTGTGTGTGTGTGTAGTAGTGTTTGTGTGTGTATGTGTAATAGTGTTTGTGTGTGTGTGTGTGTGTGTGTGTGTGTAGTAGTGTTTGTGTGTGTGTGTGTGTGTGTGTGTGCGTAGTAGTGTTTGTGTGTGTGTGTGTGCGTGCGTAGTAGTGTTTTGTGTGTTGTGTGTGTGTGTGCTTAGTAGTGTTTGTGTGTGTAGTAGTGTTTGTGTGTGTGTAGTAGTTTGTGTGTGTTTATGTTTGTGTGTGTGTAGTAGTGTTTGTGTGTGTGTAGTAGTGTTTGTGTGTGTGTAGTAGTGTTTGTGTGTGTGTGTAGTAGGTTTTTTGTGTGTGTGTGTGTTTTGTGTAGTAGGGGGGTGTTGGTTTTTGTGTGTGTAGTAGTGTTGTGTGTGTGTTAGTAGTTTTTTGTGTGTGCGTGGGAATAGTGTTTGTTGTGTGTGGTAGTAGTGTTTGTGTGTGTGTGT